>VCRD01002455.1:0-15755 GCA_006783055.1 Trinorchestia longiramus | reverse complement strand
GTGGGTCTAAGTGTGTATAGGTATACCTTTCCATGGGTCTAATTCTATGTGCTCCACAGTTGTGGTTCACATCTGTGTGGTCTGAATCTTTAGGTCTTAATTCTGCAGGGTCAAGCTCTGTAGGATCTAAAGTTACGGAGGATAACTCGGTAGAATCGATTCTTATATTCTGAAATGTCTTACTCTGTATGGGTTGTGCTTAGCGAGGTCATTGTTTCGTACTTGAATAAATAGGCGTTTAATTCTACATGACCCCTATGCTGTATCATGTATTTCCTCCTGTTACGCATTTGAACCGGTAAGGAATAAGCTTTTTTATAAGAGTTTTATTATAGTTACGAACACTTGTTATGAACACAGCCACAAATATTGTTGCTCTCAGAGCTTATTGTTTAGCAGAATGTGTCGCTGATTTCTGCGTTTGAGGACAAGCTGTCTCTCGAGTGCTTGCTCTGTACTGTCCAGTAGTAACCTGCTGTACAGGAACAAACAACAAAATTGAAGCTCTAAGTAAACTCTAACTGTTGAATGAATCTGAAGTTCAGCCGATGACCGGTAGACCAGCGTGTGTGCTGCAATAGTCTCATGACTATTGCTTGCATTTCATTTAATTGTCCAGTGAGGGACTTGAAAGAAACAAATAAAATGAAGGCAAGAACATGCGCGTATCCATAAATGGCAGATTAGCAAACAGGAGCCGGTTTTGGTGGTGCATCAATAGTTTCCGCAAACAGATAACAAATAAACAAAGTGTGAATGAGTGTTCACAGATCTACTCCGCTTCATGAATATCATGCGAAAAAAATTGTGGTAATTGTTCCTTACATTTTTACCTTCTGGTAATGTTAATCAGTAATTGAAAGTTCTGATGGCTATTCACTTAGCAATAACTTTCCTACGTCTAATTGTTGCATATCGCTCCCCTCTCTGTAATTGTGTTTCTTGAGATAATGAATGGGGCAACTTGAAGGGACAATCTGCGAACGTGTTGGGTCAGTATTACCTCTTTGTAGGGCAAGTACTTCCTATGAGATACATTATTGTCGGTGTTTGGGAGTATGCTGGTCCAATTTGAAAGACGAAAATCTCTGATCTTTTACGACTGAAGAGCTCCTGTGTTGCTAACCCAAGGCTACGAATAATCCTCAAGGAATTAAGAAACGTTCCCATTGGCTGAGGTACAACGCATTGTTCTGAGACGCGTAGATAGGGCAGAATCCGCTTCCAAACACTGCATTTCAATCATACGCGAGAGAAGTGCTCAACATAGCGTTGTAACGCCGTAAGTTTTTGAATGAGGCTGTACTTTCTGTGGTTGTTGTCTACCTACAAGATGTTGAACTGTGAATTATTTTCATAGAATTGTTGTTTCCTATAACGTAGTCTAAGCTTGCTGCTACTTGAGGTCTCTAGTCTCCGTCACTAAGATAATAATAACAATAATAATAAAATAATAACTAGCATTTCCTGGGCTGTACATAGACTATCGCCTGCTGGTGGATGTTGGTTCGCCTTACTTAGGAATTTGCCGTTGTTCTGTAGAAGTTTTGGTAGTTTTAAAAGTTTTCCTTAGAATAATAGAACGCTTGACTGCGTTTCTTTTTCGAATAAGAAATTAATTGAAGCCTCCTGCACATAACAACACAAACATGAGCAGTATATGTGCACACGTTCTGTTCCCAGAAATTTGAATATTTTTCTAAGTAAGACCATTCATTTTGACTAGGATTGTGACGGGAAAGAACTGTGATCAGGAATCTGTTATTTACACAATTTATGACTATTTTGTTATTTTGATCCGTAGCTGCAAAGATAACAAATTTGAGGAGTCCTAGACCGGCCTAGTCAAGGTGATCCCTCGCAATGCTTTGCTGTTAATTATACCATGCCCGTACTAACGTGTTTATACCTATGTTTATACAATTACTTATACTATGTTCCCACTAACGTGTCTAATCGTGTTCATGTTCATTTAATTAATTGTACTATGTCCATACTAACATGTGTATATTTATGTTTATACAATTAATTATATTATGTTCGTACTAACTTGTCTATGCCTAGGATATTCATGCAATTAATTACACCATGTCCGCGCTAACGTGTCCATACATACATAATTAATTAATTACACTATTTTCGTGCTAACGTGTCCATACATATATAATTAATTAATTAATTACACTATGTCCGTACTAACTTAATTAGTGACACAAGGATACTCTGTTTGGAGGGCGTGGATTACAGCGATTCATTCGTTAAATATTTGGTTGATAGAAGAAAAATTACAAGCTTTGTGTAGGTAATTTTGCAATACTTGTACACATACTGTATCGCACTCTACTATTTTGAAATAGCATGGTGGTGGAAACCTAGTTTGCATATAATCTATTTCCTAAAAGTTGCATGATTTAAGAGAGGTGCCAGTACGATAACGAATGTTACTTTATGTTGTTTTTAATTCAAGGTTTTTGTTACGTACCTGAAAAAACATCACACAACTGCATCGTCAATTATAATTGGATGCACTCATTTATTTTAGTAAATACCGCATCTTAAAGATTGACTTATGATATGATTCGTCCTGGACTTTTTGGACTCGTAGGTCTAGCATAGCGCCCAGTGAGAGGATTTGCTATTACTTTCGGGTGATGAATTTTTATTGAACGCAATACCAACTAGGATACAAAAAGCTGTATCACAAATACGGCCCAAAAAAATAAGTTCCTAAAGAGAAATAACGTGTGACCTCCTGTACCTCCTTTACTGGTTCATTCACTGCGGTCAGTAGCTTTTTATTTCATTTCTCCTGTATAAGAGCAGATGCATTGTGAAAACTACATTAAATTCTAAGTAACCCCTTTATATTCTTTACGCAATCGGTGGTCTTACGTTCATTCGATTTTATTGACCATATGAATTTTTTTATCTTAACCTATGCCAAACGTTCTTTGATGCTATGTAATCATTTCACAAAAGAAGTGCTAACTTGAAGCATGATTGAAGAAACGAGTTTGGTTTCACGAGCCTCAATTTTTCAGTGTTTTCTTCTGAACTTCCAGTAAAACTGAGTTCTATTCTGTATACTGCAGCCACACACAGTAATGTACAGGCATCTATTTTATTTTCTAGTTGTACCCGTATGTCAAGATTTTTTCAAAGTTCAGATGTCTTCATCGACTCTATCATACTCATTTAATTTTGTCAAGAGGTTTTCCCTCATTCGCATGATCCTGGAACCCCTGAGACGCACCAAATCCCGGGTCTGCTTTGCTAACATCCCCAGCTCCTCTGTCCTGCGGTTCTACGATACCAGACTGGAGGATTTCAGTGCCCTCGAATAATTGATTCTATACCAGTTCAATGCGTGTGGCTTGCAAAATAACTAAATTGCTCAAATTACATGCTACAACAAATTAAATTTGTGCGTTTTTTTTCAAGCATTGCCGTGCAGTCTGAGCACCACACCTTGACAGACAAAGCTTTTCTTCTATCAGACTGTGTCTGACCTGGGCAGATACGGGCAATCTGTCACTTCTGTTAACTTGTTTGAGTGTAAAGGTATGATTAGAAGTAATTATCCATTGACCGTACATTGGCGACTGTCTCTCCAGGAGTTCATCAGAAATAATTCACCTTAGGGTTATATTCTGTTTCGTTCAGAAGTTACATATGTGAAATTACACAACAAACAAGTAGAGATACGGGATAATTTACGCAATATTCCGTTCAGTTAAAATATAACTTGGTCTTTACAGGATTAAATAGGTAGGAAATGCGAATTTTTGACATAAATGCAAGTATCAGGACGTTTGTAATAGTTAAGTGATGAAATACGAACGACCCTCTAATATTGACTTTTATTTCTCACTTGAATAGAGAAAGGTAAAAAAATCACTGTTTTTCAGGGGTTCATCTTTAGAATTGGTGTTGGACGTGCAAAGAGAAATGCTTGCTCTGTTTTTACATAGAGCGTGAAGTAGTGGACTTCAGCGAAACTTTTCTAAGTGACTGCATCAAAATATTGCTAGATCAAGGAATCTTGTCGCCATCTAACGGAGCATGAACCGAGTTTCCTTTTCTGTACAAACGTGTCTTTCATGAATGAATTTATTTGTAACGCAAGAGTTATTTGTAATTCAACTCATGATTTAGGAATAATTCCAACTACAACAAATGTAATTTTTTTCCGTGATTTCAACGTGAATAGTTTTAATACCAAGAAACTGAACTCGATGGCCATTTTTTTTTTAACTCCTCACTCACCAGAATTTTTTACCAATGATAAGTAAACCAACTAGGGTCTCGCAGTCTCACAATGACTTGCATTACTGGTTATTAAATCATTTTGGTTTGATTGTGTTAGTCGTAACAAAAAAATTGTGAGTATTGGAATGTTGTGTTTTCAATCACTTCTCAATATATTGTAAAGTTAAGGATGCTCTGAGTGAGGGTAATACTAAATTTTATGAACTAGGAAGCTATAATATCGGTAAATTTTGTCAGTCTTTTTTTAAAAGATCGTGTAGATTGCCTCTTCAGCGCCGAAGATCTCGATAAAATTTCAAAGCATTTCATACGAATCCTACATACATGATTTATTGAGAGAGTTTTCCTTTAAGAACGCGTACAGTAGGAGACATATTCAGGCCAAATTACTCATTCGAGACCTAAAGTATCTCATAAACAAAGAGCATAAATTATATTCTCACCTCAGGCAATGATTAATCAGCAAACGTTCGGTTTCTGATTACATAAATACTCTAAATTTCATTGTTCTCAGAAATAGGGAGCAATATTTTATCAATTGGTTGACCAAGGCTAAAAAGAACCGAAGAACAACTTGGGAAGTTTTAAACGAGATGCTATAGTATTTAGGCAGGTTGCCAAAAGTGATACTTCGTTGTCTTTGACTAGTGTTGCGTTACCCTCTAATGCGTTGCTATCTGCCGAGGTCTCAAACTTTTTTAATAAATGCATGATCTCAGTAGCCCAGCGACTGGTCGATGACCTCGTATGTACACTGTCCTCACCATTGTATGATGCGGGGAACAATCACGTTTTCTTATGCCAGCGGACTTTGATGAATAACTCGGTGTTATTTTATCGTTCGAAAGAATGTGTGCTTCTATACTCTTGTATAGAAATTTGTTAGACTTGTTTGGTGAATGGTATCTATCTGCAGATTTTTTAATGTGTTATGGTTATCCTATTTTCAAATCAGACGATGCTTCGACTGTTTCTAATTATAGACCAATAAATACCTTATCTATTTTCAATCAAATATTTAAAAATTACATAAATGACTAGGTTCTTAGTGCAGCATTTAATTATCACTCCACATTTTGGATTCAGAGCTAAGGCAAATGCTACGTTAGCAATATTTCATCTAGGCAACGATATTTAACCTGCATTCCATTTTAAAACTTCTGCAATTTAGTTATTTTTAGATTTGAAAAAGATATTTTATACCTTCGATAAGAATCTTTTATTAGAAAAATTAAATATTTCAAAAGGCATGTTAACAATTGAATTGATAGCTATCTGTTTAGGAGACGTCAGTTTGCAAAATTTAACATCACTGATTCCTGTGGGCGTCCCCCAAGGTTTTATGCTTGTTCCTTTACTGTTTAACATCTTCATTAAATGACATCGTAATTAAAAATTGTGCCGAAGTTACACACTTCGCAAATGATGCTGTCTCTTACGTCAATTTTTCAACACTACCAAAAACAGTCGATATAATTAATGGCTTGGTCTTATACCTAAACCGTTGGCTACTTAGGAATAAATTAACTCTTCTTGCTCTCAACACAAAATTGATGTTATTTTTTTCAAATCCACACTGAACGACTTTACTTATTATTCCTTTACATAGGGAAACTCTAGACTAAACAAAACATTCAAATCTCTGTGCGTCATACTTGATAATGAACTGTCTTTCATAGATAAAATAAATTCTGTGTGTAGTTGATTAATCAAATGGTGCAAGTTGATTTATTCCGTTTCACGGTTTTTTATGGGAGACACTATGGTTACATTGTATTATTCATTTGCGGATCTTCTATTAATCCAGGTGGTATTAGTTTAGGGTGGTAATTCTACGTAGCAAACTAATAAAATTCTAAAGGTGTAAAATAATGTCATACGGATCATTCTCTTAAGCTTAATTCTCTTGACTCGACTGATAAAACATTTTACTTGTATTCAAACTTAAATATATTGCCCTTCAAGTTTGTCTATCAATAGTTTTTAAAAAAATTTGTTCGCTTTACTTACACATAACTCCCTAAAATTTATGAGAAGTGTTGTAAAAACTCATTTGCACGCACTCTTATGTTAATCGAAACCAGATTTTTAACTTACTCGCTGTGAAACTTGAAATTGAAAAGCAATCCGCCATTTCAGTTTTTAATTCACTTCCTACTGAACTGCATTATGAAAATAATACTTGAAATTTTCGAATGAAATTCAAGCTTTTTCCAAGTACCTTCACCCAAACTTTTTTTGAGCATTTTCTTTTCTTAAAGAGATTGTAAAAATTTTTATTCTAATTTAATATTTATTCTTCCTTTTCTATCATGTTCGTTTTATTTGAAAAATTTTCAACTTCTGATCTTTTTAGATTAAAAGGTTTTGTCAAGAACTTCTCGTTAGGTTTTTCCGTTGCAGTGCGCTGTACTAACTGACTCCCAATAAAACTTTATTTTAATAATATTTAATTATATGACTTTAAATATCATTATAATGCGTTTCTATGATACTTTGCATTTTTACACATGCTCGTACACACCAAAATTTGCCATGCATCAAACCGTTGCCAAAGCTACAATATTTTACAAAACTGTTACCGCTGGCAGCACTTAATAAAATCCAACCTGAATATTGACTTATTATTTTCAAAACGATCTTTAGTATCATATCATATATCATCAATGATTTTTCCTATTCATATGCCATTTGTACGCCTGTACTGAGGTATCTTTTGATGTGGCATCAGTGTGACTTTATACCCGATATTTCTTTACCATTCGTGATCCAAGCTTTCAGTGTTTACCGCACTGATCAAATGTTAAATTTTCATGCTCCAAATTATCAAACTTTTCCTTTGAAGATGTAATGTAATGGAAGGGGAAAACGATTAGTCAGCTAGGTGCCACATAATCGTTCTCGGTGAGCCAATTAATTGGTTTAGCCCTTCAATTATAGTTTTGTTTTGAACAAAATATTGCAGATTATTGTGGGTGAATAACCTATAGCTAGGAAAACCCCTGATGTACCAAATAAATCCATCTAAATCCACTTTCGGATCATTAAAACCAAAGAAGGAGGGGCAACAGTTATACTCAGTCACTAATTTTTATGCAATAATTATCTGACTCACATTACACAATAATAATGTATGACTTTTGGCACAGAATAATTTTATAACCCGCAGTACTCATAACTATGATTCACACCCGCAAAAATTATACGACGCATAATAAACAACTACTGCAAGACTCTCAATACACAACTATAACATGGCTTACAGGATGCAATTATCAGATAACTGGCGATACATAAATACGTATCACATGACTGGAAATACATTTAAAAATCCAATTATTACGTGACTAGCAAGGTACAAATATTACAGGAGTCGCGGGATCCAATTAAAAAGAAACATCGAAGTTCGCTTGCAAAATATCATACTACACTGGTATTTTAAACCTTAGGGTCCTAATACTGAATGAAATTAGTAGTATTAATTATTTTTACTCGTTTACAATCCTTGCCTGACTGACATAGTGTTTCACAAAATCCTGAGACATTCATCACAAGACTCGAAAAATTACATACTCTTTCCATTTTTTCACACAATGTACAAACTACAAATCAATAATTAACATCATAGTTCGGAATCTGAGTATATATTGAGTCGGAATGAAATGAAAACGCGAACATATGGTGCAGAATTTCCTAATAATTGAGAACAATAAAATTCTTCATACTGCACGGTCATCTAAGCCCTATGACCATAATACGCAATATAATTACCATCACTAGAGTTATTTCTTCTTGTTTACAATCGTTGCCAGCAAGACGTATAGAGTTTCACTACTTCTGAGACACTGACCTAAAAACTAGGAAAATTTCATAGCAGTTATACCCTACGCATGATTTTCGAAAAACTTACAAGCTACAAAACAATAATTAACATAATTTGGAAGCTGAGCATGGATTGAATTGAATTAAAATGAAAATGTGAACAAATAGTGGAGAATTTACCAATAATTAAATGTCTCCTAATGTACTTCCAATCATTTTGGGTACAAAATAACTGAAATTGATGCATATAAAAATTTTGAAAAACAACCCTTATCATTTTGTTAAAAATTCGAAATTGTACAAAACTGCATAAAATTGTCTACAAACAAATATTTGTGCGTAGATCACGAAAAACGCATTAGTTTTTGCACACCTGTAGCTGATTTTGCGCTAGCAAATTCCAAAGTTTTGTGGGTAAAAAGTAATTTTGCGTAAACTGAAAATTGTGGTATTTCAGACTGTATTGTACGGAAATCTCTGATCTAATGTGTTTCCTAATGCACTCCCAATCATTTTGGGTACAAAATAACGGAAATTGATATTTATAAAAATTTTGAAAAACTAGGGGGTACCCTTATCATTTTGTTAAAAATTCGAAATTGCACAAAACTGCATAAAATTGTCTTCACACAAATATTTGTGCATAGATCACGAAAAACACATTAGTAATTGCGCAACTGTAGCTGATTTGTCACTACCAAATTCTAAAAATTTTGTTGGTAAAAAGTAATTTTGTGTAAACTGGAAATTGTGGCATTTTAAACTGTTGTACGGAAATCTCTGATCTAATGTGTTTCCTAAAGCACTTTCAATCATTTTGGGTACAAAATAACTTAAATTGATATTTATAAAAGTTTTGAAAAAACAAGTAAGGAGGTACCCCTATCATTTGGTTAAAAATTCGAAATTGCACAAAACTCCATAAAATTGTGTCTACAAAGAAATATTTGTGCATAGATCACGAAAAACACATTAATTTTTGCACAACTGTAGCTGATTTTGCGCTAGCAAATTCCAAAATCTTGGTTGGTAAAAAGTAATTTTGTGTAAACTGGAAATTGTGGCATTTGAAACTGTGTTGTACGGAAATCTCTGATCTAATGTGTTTCCTAAAGCACTTTCAATCATTTTGGGTACAAAATAACGGAAATTAATATTTATACAAATTTTGAAAAAACAAGTAAATCATTTTGTTAAAATTTAAAATTGCACAAAACTCCATGAAATGGTGTCTACAAAGAAATATTTATGCGTAGATCACGAAAAACACATTAGTTTTTGTACAACTGTAGCTGATTTTGCGCTAGCAAATTCCAAAAATTTTGTTGGTAAAAAGTTAATTTGCGTCAACTGGAAATTATCGCATTTTAAACTGCGTTGTACAGAAATCTCTGATCTAATGTTTCCTAATGCACTTCCATTCATTTTGGGTACAAAATAACGAAAATTTCTTTGATTATTATTCGTTAATTTTCAATATTTGTTTGCGTGTATCGTTTTATTCCTTCTCAATACATGCTATGCTGCTGAACTGTGACCTGTAGTTATTGATTTTAGATTTTTGAATTTTTTGACACAAATGCAAAGGGTATTCCTTCACGAAATATTTACCTATTATGGTTAATTCTTCGGAATTTTATGAAACTTTATTTACCACTCAATTAATGATTGGAAACAAGAAAAAATGACTCCAATTCTGCAAATTCTATTTGCTTTTTTATCCGAAGGTCATAGGAACCCGTGTAGGAATTGGGCATCTCATTTTTTGTTAATTAGTAGTCAATTTCCCCTAGTTGTTTGCAATTTTCTTTTTGTTCCTACTTAAAACATGCTATGCTGCTGAATAAATAAATTATTTATTTATTATTTCAGATTATTATTATTTATTATTTATTTCAGATTTCTGAATTTCCTGAACAAATGCTCAGGGTATCCCCGTACGAAATATTTTACCTATTTTAGTCAATGTTGCTGAATCTCATTTTTTTATACTATTCTTTAATTTGCACTATTTGTTTGCGTTTATCGTTTTATTCCTACTCAATACGTGCTATGCTGCTGAACTGTGACCTGTTATTATTTATTTTAGATTTCTGAATTTTTTGACAAAAATGCAAAGGGTATTCCTTCACGAAATTTTTACCTATTATGGTTAATTCTTCGGAATTTTATGAAACTTTGTTTACCACTCAATTAATGATTAGAAACAAGAAAAAATGACTCCAATTCTGCAAATTCCATCTGCTTTTTTATCCATAAGTCATAGGAACCCGTATAGGAATTGAGCATCTCATTTTTTGTTAATTAGTAGTCAGTTTCCCCTAGTTGTTTGCAACTTTCTTTTGGTCCTACTTAAAACATGCTATGCTGATGAACTATGATCTGCAATTATTAGGTTGTTACAAAAATAATGGCCGCTCGAAGGTCTGGGNAGTGTTTGGGGGGCTCATCACGATCGAGCCATTGACCTGATCGTTTACGGTTATCATAAAGGACCCACTTTTTGTCACAAGTGATAATTCGGTCAAAAAAGGGATCGTTGGTGTTGCGCAGAGAGAGCATCGAGCACACTTCAAAACGCTTAAGCTTTTGATTCTCATTGAGCTCATGAGGAACCCATTTATCGAGCTTTTTCACCTTTCCAATAATCTTCAAATGGCGCGAGACTGTTGCAATGCTGACACCAAGTGTCTGAGACATTTCTCTAACACTTTGACGTGGATTTTGCTCAAAAACCGCATGTCATTGCTCGTTCTCGAGACTAGCCAAACGTCCTCCACCATCTTCATCTTTAAGGCTCTCATCACCACTCTGGAATTTCCCGAACCACCTTCGTACTGTCCGATCCCTTGTGGACTCTTCTCCCCATGCTCGGTTGATATTGGCAGAAGCTTCGGAGGCGTTGTGCCCAAGTTTGAACTCGTGCAACATAAGTAAGCGAAGGTCATGTTTTGTCATGTTCATCATGGTGGGATTCTATCCTTCAAAATTGTGTTCAGTCTGAAAAGAAGTTACAAAATATTAATGAGCATACATTAATTGTTATGCATGCCAAGGTTCATCGAAAATAAACTAAAAAAGTTGTGTTAAAATTACTTTTCAAACCCCAGACCTTCGAGCGGCCATTATTTTTGTAACAACCTAATAATTGCAGATCATAGTTCATCAGCATAGCATGTTTTAAGTAGGAACAAAAAGAAAATTGCAAACTACTAGCGGAAACTGACTACTAATTAACAAAAAATGAGATGCTCAATTCCTATACGGGTTCCTATGACCTATGGATAAAAAAGCAGATGGAATTTGCAGAATTGGAGTCATTTTTTCTTGTTTCCAATCATTAATTGAGTGGTAAACAAAGTTTCATAAAATTCCGAAGCATTAACCATAATAGGTAAAAATTTCGTGAAGGAATACCCTTTGCATTTTTGTCAAAAAATTCAGAAATCTAAAATAAATAATAACAGGTCACAGTTCAGCAGCATAGCACGTATTGAGAAGGAATAAAACGATAAACGCAAACAAATATTGCAAATTAAGGAATAATCAAAAAATGAGATTCAGCAACATTGACCAAAATAGGTGAAAAAAATTCGTAAGGGAATACCCTGTGCATTTGTTCAGGAAATTCAGAAATCTGAAATAAATATTTCCAGATCATAGTTCAGCAAACAAAGTTGTTTGCAACAACAGCAAAAAAGAAAATTGCAAACTAGCGGAAATTGTCTACTAATTAACAAAAAATGAGATGCCGAAGTCCTACACTGGTTCCTATGACCTTCGGATAAAAAAGCAAATAGAATTAGCAGGATTAGAGTCACTTTTTCTTGTTTCCAATCATTAATTGAGTGGTAAACAAAGTTTCATAAAATTCCGAAGCATTAACCATAATACGTAAAAATTTCGTGAAGGAATACCCTTTGCATTTTTGTCAAAAAAATCAGATATCTAAAATCAATAATTACAGGTCACAGTTCAGCAGCATAGCATGGATTGAGAAGGAATGAAACAATAAGCGCAAACAAATATTGCAAATTAACGAATAATCAAAAAATGATATGAAGCAACATTGACCAAAATAGGTAAAAAAAATTCGTAAGGGAATACCCTGTGCATTTGTTCAGGAAATTCAGAAACCTAAAATCAATAATTGCAGATCATAGTTCATCAGCATAGCATGTTTTAAGTATGAACAAAAAGAAAATTGCAAACAACTAGCGGAAATTTGCTATTAACAAAAAATGAGATGCCTAATTCCTACACGGGTTCCTGTGGCCTATGGATAAAAAAGCCGATGGAATTTGCAGCATTGGAGTCATTTTTTCTTGTTTCCAATCGCTAATTGAGTGTTATACTGAGTTTCCTAGAATTCCGAAACATTAACCATAAATGTAAAAACTCCGTGAGGGAATGCCCTTTGCGTTTTTGTCAAAAAATTCAGAAATCTAAAATCAATAATTACAGGTCACCAGCAGCATAGCCTGTATTAAGAAGGAATAAAACGATAAACGCAAACAAATAGTGCGAATTAACGGATAATAACCAAAAAAATGAGATTCAGCAACATTGACTAAAATAGGTAAAAATTCTCGTAAGGGAATATCCTGAGCATTTGTTCAGGAAATTCAGAAATCTGAAATAAATAATTGCAGATCATAGTTCAGCAGCATAGCATGTTTTAAGTAGGAACAAAAAGAAAATTGCAAAAAACCAGGGGAAACTGACTACTAATTAACAAAAAATGAGATGCCCAATTCTTATACGGGTTCCTATGACCTATGGATTAAAAAGCAGATGGAATTTGCAGAATTGGAGTCATTTTTTCTTGTTTCCAATCATTAATTGAGTGGTAAACAAACTTTCATAAAATTCCGAAGCATTAACCATAATAGGTAAAAATTTCGTGAAGGAATACCCTTTGCATTTTTGTCAAAAAATTCAGAAATCTAAAATAAATAATAACTGGTCACAGTTCAGCAGCATAGCACGTGTTGAGAAGGAATAAAACGATAAACGCAAACAAATAGTGCAAATTAACGAATAGTAACCAAAAAAATGAGATTCAGCAACATTGACCAAAATAGGTAAAAACTTTCGTAAGGGAATACCCTGTGCATTTGTTCAGGAAATTCAGAAATCTGAAATAAATTTTAGGTTGTTACAAAAATAATGGCAGATTTCAGAAGCATGCATTTAATCCTTGGTAAATGAACAATAGAGATATTAAACTTAGTCAAAATATGAACCCTGTGCAGCTATGCATCTCTGCCTTCAGGACTACGAGATTATTTATCCCTTGTTGATAAAAAGTTAATGACTGTGATGCAACAAAATCTTTGAAAGTCGTTTCCACCTCTTGTTTAGACCTAAAAGCTTTACCATCCAAAAATGTGCTTAAGTGCTTGAATAAATGATAATCAGTAGGTGAAAGATCTGGAGAATATGGAGGATGTGGTAAAGTCTCGTATCCCAGTTCTATGAGTTTCTGGACAGTCATTCTTGTAACATGAGGTCGCGCGTTATCGTGGAGCAGAATTGAACCACGTCGATTCACTAATGCCGGTCTCTTTTCGCTCAATCGAGCATGCATAACAGCGAGATCATTGCAGTATCTCTCTGCATTAATGGTCTCATTGACTCCCAAAAAACTGTAGTGAATAACACCTACTGCAGACCACCAGACAGTCACCATAATCTTTTTCTGGTGCAACATTGGCTTTGGGAAGTGTTTGGGGGGCTCATCACGATCGAGCCATTGACCTGATCGTTTACGGTTATCATAAAGGACCCACTTTTCGTCACAAGTGATAATTCGGTCAAAAAAGGGATCGTTGGTGTTGCGCAGAGAGAGCATCGAGCACACTTCAAAACGCTTAAGCTTTNTCATTTAATCCATCCATTCATTTAATCCATCCATTCATTTAATCCATCCATTCATTTAATCCATCCATTCATTTAATCCATCCATCCATTTAATCCATCCATCCATTTAATCCATCCATCCATTTAATCCATCCATTCAATCCATATACACATACATAACAGTTGTGCAAAAACTTTTTCCTGATCTACGCACCAATATTTGTTTGTAGACAATTTCATGGTTTTGTGCAATTTCAAATTTTTAACAAAATGTTAAGGGTGTCTTCGAAATTTTTACAAATATCAATTTCCGTTATTTTGCACCCAAAATGATTGGACACGCATTAGGAAACGCGTTAGATCAGAGATTTCTGTACAGCGCAGTTTAAAATGCGACATTTTCCAGTTTACGCAGAGTACCATTTACCAACAAAATTTCTGGAATTTGCTAGCGCAAAATCAGCTACAGTTGTACAAAAACTGTTTTTCGTGATCTACGCACAAATATTTGTTTGGAGACGCAATTTCATGGAGTTGTGTGCAATTTCGAATTTTAAACAAAATGATAAGGGTTGCCCCTTATTTTTTTAAATTTTTTCATAGAATTCCGAAACAGTAACCAAAAATGTTAAAACTCCATGAGGGAATGCTCTTTGTGTTTTTGTCAAAAATTCAGAAATCTAAAATCAATAATTACAGGTCACAGTTCAGCAGCATAGCATGGATTGAGAAGGAATGAAACAATAAACGCAAACAAATATTGCAAATTAACGAATAATCAAAAAATGAGATGAAGCAACATTGACCAAAATAGGTAAAAAAAAATTCGTAAGGGAATACCCTGTGCATTTGTTCAGGAAATTCAAAAACCTAAAATCAATAATTGTAGATCATAGTTCATCAGCATAGCATGTTTTAAGTATGCACAAAAAGAAAATTGCAAACGACGCGGAAATTTACTATTAACAAAAAATGAGATGCCTAATTCCTACACGGGTTCCTATGGCCTATGGATAAAAAAGCCGATGGAATTAGCAGCATTGGAGTCATTTTTTCTTGTTTCCAATCGCTAATTGAGTTATACTGAGTTTCCTAGAATTCCGAAACATTAACCATAAATGTAAAAACTCCGAGGGAATGCCCTTTGCGTTTTTGTCAAAAAATTCAGAAATCTAAAATCAATTACAGGTCACAGTTCAGCAGCATAGCATGTATTAAGAAGGAATAAAACGATAAACGCAAACAAATAGTGCGAATTAACGGATAATAACAAAAAAAATGAGATTCAGCAACATTGACTAAAATAGGTAAAAAATCTCGTAAGGGAATACCCTGAGCATTTGTTCAGGAAATTCAGAAATCTGAAATAAATAATTACAGATCGTAGTTCAGCAGCATAACATGTTTTAAGTAGGAACAAAAAGAAAATTGCAAAAACTACGGGAAACTGACTACTAATTAACAAAAAATGAGATGCCCAATTCTTATACGGGTTCCTGTGACCTATGGATAAAAAAGCAGATGGAATTTGCAGAATTGGAGTAATTTTTTCTTGTTTCCAATCATTAATTGAGTGGTAAACAAAGTTTCATAAAATTCCGAAGCATTAACCATAATAGGTAAAATTTCGTGAAGGAATACCCTTTGCATTTTTGTCAAAAAGTTCAGAAATCTAAAATAAATAATTACAGGTCACAGTTCAGCAGCATAGCACGTATTGAGAAGGAATAAAACGATAAACGCAAACAAATAGTGCAAATTAACGAATAGTAACCAAAAAAATGAGATTCAGCAACATTGAC
>VCRD01002454.1:46040-82724 GCA_006783055.1 Trinorchestia longiramus | reverse complement strand
CCACATTTCTGTTCAAAGTAGTTGTGGCAGATTATATTCCCACACCTTATGAGAACAAAACATAGATAAAATTTAAAAAATGGTCATATATGCAGGTGATGAACGCATCAATTTTCGATTTACAGTAGATTTTTCTTGGATTCCACTGCATAATAATACACAGTTTGTTGCTTGCTTGCTTGGTTCGTCTCTCTGTCACACTCTTAGGGATTTAGATAGGTGGAAATTCGGTAGGGTATACATGCATTGTAAGCATTGTATAGTGAATACTGAAGGCACATCCTTCAATGTGGAAACTTCTTGGCAAAGCCCGAGTCCACTGACGAATCAAAAGAAAAAAATCAGTAAAAAACAGGTGAATTTTTACGTGTGGGTCTACTAGTTAAGAAATGTGCGTCGTATCATATTTCTTGGTCGTATACCATTTCTGTTTTTTTCTTTCAAATGACATCTTTACATTCGGCTTAGTAGCCATGATACCATAAAATGAAGGGTGTTCCACAAAAGCACAATCCACTGTTTCAATGTTAATAACTTGCTAACTAATTGTGCGAGTTAAATGTACTCTTTTTGATGATTGTTTTCTGTAAAAACATTAAAAAACATTTTTATTCATCATACACTTCGGTTGCAGATAACGCAAACGGTAGTGTTCAAAGCAATTTGGATAATCATTTCAAATGATGATGGAATTGATAAATTGTTTTGTTTCGTGAATATATACAGAATTAGCTAGCTAAAATATAAGATCTGCATCAAATCAAAAAGAGAACATTGAAAACGGATATTTAGTGAGCAAGTTATTAACATCGAAACAACAAGTACGCATGATCTGAGACACCCTGTATAAACAGTAATGTAAGTTAAAACATTCACATTATGACTAAATTCAGACTTGTTTCTCGTTCAAGTTAGAGTTAATTTTATCAGTTTCGATTGTTAAATTAAATTCCTGCAAACATTCTAAAACATGATGCTATAGACATGGTGACCTTATCTTTTTCTCTAACACTGCTGCTTACATTAAATTATAAAGTATATATGTCCACTTTTGTTCATATAAGGCAAACGCGAGGAATACGCCGTAAATGAAGAAACATGATAGAATTGAAAGAGAAAGTTGGAAATCAAAAATGTAAAAGAAAAAACAACTAAGAGAGTTAAGTGAAAATATAAAAGAGGAGATTTCGAAGTATGACCTTGCTTGCACGTTCAGCTACTTAATGCATTCTCTACATAATTTTCTAATGCTACCGTTACAATTTCTGGCCCATAACTTCTACTTCCGTTACACTTGATGGTAAAAATTTTGGACTTTCTTTGATATTGTCGGTAACGTGCTAGGAGGAGGGTGTTAATTCAAAACTTCTAATGAACGATGATAATGGTAAGTCAAAAGACTGGTATCATAATGATACCTCCTTCCAAATATCATACCCCATTTCTGATTTCCTGAAAAGACTGATATCATAATGATGTACTTCATCATAATGTGTTTCATCATGATGCGCCTTTCCTTTTCCCTTTTTCCCCACTCCTTCTACCCCTCAACTGCGGAGTTGGTAGCTCACTCCAACTCCTGAAATTTTAGAAACTCCAACTCTTTACTAGTAATTTCCACCCGACTCAGACTCTTCACAAGTAATTTTCATCCGGCTCAGACTCTTCGGTAGTAATTTTCATCCGGCTTCGATTTTTTGGCAGTAATTTTCATCCGACTCTGATTCTTTGGCAGTAATTTTCACCTGACTCTGATTCTTTGGCAGTAATTTTCACCTGACTCTGATTCTTTGGCAGTGATTTTCACTCAACTCTGATTTTTTGGCAGGAATTTTCGCCTGACTCCGACTCCACAGCCTTACTTGCAAACAGCAAACAGCAGCCAGCAATCACCAGGACTACCCAGCATGCTCACGAGGCTGTGAGTCCTCCGCTGTATCACGCTGGCCAAAGTAGATTTCGCTTACGTGAGGCTTCGTAAACCACAGTGCGTTGTGTTGTACTGATACTTCACGTACTATGATTAGTGACATATAACCGTCGTCTTGGTACTCGATTTAGTGACATACAACTGTCGTCTTGGTACTCGAAGGATTACTGACATACAACTGTCGTCTTGGTACTCGAAGGATTACTGACATACAACTGTCGTCTTGGTACTCGAAGGATTAGTGACATACAACTGTCGTGTTGGTGCTCGAAGGATTAGTGACATACAACTGTCGTCTTGGTACTCGAAGGATTAGTGACATACAACTGTCGTCTTGGTACTCGAAGGATTAGTGACATACAACTGTCGTCTTGGTACTCGAAGGATTAGTGACATATAACATCTATTTTCAAGTTTCCCTTGATTCAAATCAGCATTGTCCATAGCAACTTAACTCAGATAACTAACTAAATAAATATACTTCATTCCGGTATACCACACAGTACAATATAAATTCACAGTACATGAGATCGGATTGAGCTGTAGAGGATCTCTCAAAATGTTATAATTTATCAAAATCAATACAACTGCGCAGAAGTAATAAAATCACTATTATAAGATTTTGATATATTCTTAAAATAATATCAATATAGCTCTACACTATCACGCTATTAACAACACTCGTGTTGAATAACTCGTTATCAAACAAACAAACCTAACTGTTTTATTTCGAGCTGCAGCTTATTGTTTTAGATTCGACCTTGCCATCTAAATCGAGCTATTTAGTTACTCAAATCATCCTGATGGAATATCACACGGAACTCGGTTTCACATAATCACAAGCTTGGGATAGGCTGTTTCACGAAAGCCACACAGACAGGCTTTTCCACTGCCTATATAAAAGCCCTGGACAACGCTACGAGTCATTCGCTGCATCACGCTAGTCACGTTAAGACCTGCATGTGAACGCGCGTTACGTTGGGTTTAACGTATTACGCTGTAGCTTATAGTTTGTGCTGGGACTACGTATCTCTAATTGAATCAATTCATCATGGTAAGTACCTGTATGGATACATGTATTAGAAACTGCTTCGCTGTAACTCGTTTATTCCATAAGGAATCAGTGTTCTTTTTCACAATCTTCCTTGTTCGGTCCAGAATCATCCAACACCGTGCTGCATTGCCGTTATCTATCTCAAGATAGAACATCCAAGTCACTACTGTCACTGAAGTGTAATGGGTTCATTCAGTGCTTGGGATTTCACCTCTTCACCATAGGTTTAGCTACTCGTAATTTCTTCTCACTCACAGTTCACACTTGACAGAACTGTCTCACCCTGCATGCTTGGCCTTCTATTTTCAGCCCTAGGATTCTCTGAATGATTTCTCGTGAGAAATTACCTAAGCAACCGTGCGTGAGCCTTATTCACGCGACCATGCTATAATAATTGGATAGGTGGCAGGAGCTGATGCTTGCGTTATTGATCAACTGCCCAGCTAGCGTCATGGGAATGCTACAACTCAACTGGCCTTGAGCGGTGCAGGCATTCTTGTGTGCTGTCTCACGTCTCAAGCTCCCTTGATTTTTAGAGCTTCTTTCACTGCTATTTATTATTGTCGTGTCTCACGTGAGAACTAAACCTAGAACAGACGTTTGCCTGGTATCTGGTATTTTGATGCGGCGCTAATGGAAAATTCCATCGCTGTTCTTTTAACCTTAATTTTGACTTGCACCGCACTACAGGCAAGCTCCAACCAGCCTAAGCTCCACTGCTCTTAAACATTTTATTATTTTATTACGGGTGATGATATTGCATAATATAAACAACTTATCGCGACCCAGAATCTAAAAGAAAACTGAATAGCTCCTTCTATTTAGGTAGGAAATATGCCATGTACCGGGCCCGTCTTTTTTATCGATGACGTTAGAAATCCATTAGCTCAGCCATGACCGTCTTGTATGCCTGCAGGCAAGAGGGAGAAGCCAACGTTCCTCACACAGTCACACGACACCGACACTGTCAGTAGAAACAAGAAAAATAGGCATGGAAATTCAACGCAAAACTTGCGTGGAATCTGAAGCTCATTACGGTCTGATGTTCTCCTAAAGAACAACATAGATATTTAATGTTTCTTGTATGTCAATGATTTTTTGAAAACTTTATTTATGAACGTGCTGCAATTTGAAAACTCAGTGCGATTTGAGTTTTGCTTGGAATTACGATATGTTAGGGTGACCTTGCCTGCATTTTAAATGCTATTTTCACAAGCCATATTAAGATGATAGGAAGCAGTTTCACGTGATGAAGTTGAGCTTAAATTTTATGTTAGTTAACGGGAGAAGAATACTATTATAATACAGGGTACACACATATGTGAAGAAAGAGGGTAGTAGAACAAGCATTCGAAATTAAATCCAGCCGAGAAGATCTGGAGACAAGAATGGGAATTCAAACTAACATAAATTGTCAGATTACATTGCAGCAGTACAGTCTTGAGCGAGAATTACTATTTATTATTTTTACCATGAAACTGAAGAAAATTTACACGCAATAATTTCGATTTCACCATTCATTCCTTTCGACGCTCTAGCTACTATATTTCTGCCCTTTTATATACGTTTATATGTATATCATGTTGGTTTACGATCCACATAGATATATATATACATATATATATATATATATATATATATATATATATATATATATATATATATATATATATATATATATATATATATATATATATATATCCATAAATACATATAACTTTTCATAAAAACTGCAACAAAGAATTTCGACACACGTCATTTTGCTGTTGTGCGAACATTAAAGAATGCCTAAAAGATTGTTCTGGCAGAGCTTATCCTTCAGTATTTCTAGGCGATTTACAAGGCACGAGAGTGAGGCAACTTGAATTGCGTGACCTGCAAGATGATACCCTGTGAGTCTGGTCATTGTGTGATATAGTATGGCTTGACGCACGAGAGAATTAAGTTAAAATCTATATAAGGATACAAAGACCCTGGAGGTATTGATCTGGATAGAATGGAGGCAGGAATATTGAATAAGAAATCTATGAAAATAAGTTTCTTTTCATCCTTTGCTCTAGAGTATTTGTTCAAGAAAAATCCTGTAATACACTTAGTCTTACGTTCAACACTTATCTCGTACTGTAGGATAAAATGGAGAAATGATTATGTATTATACTGAGTTTCATTTGTTGTATCATAATTTTTAATTAAGCGTTTTAATAAAATAGATTGTTTCAATTAATAATAATAATAATAATAATAATAATAAAGTCATCCCCGAACATCACTTCATACAAAAAATACGAGTATCTCTCCAAATACCTCGTTTATTTTTGCAACCGCCGCTATACGAAAAAGGTCCTAAGAATGAAGCGTCTGGAGTAAGAAAACAGTTGCTCGATCGCCCAGACTCGAGACTTAACGATCATCATTAAGTACGTACACAGGTCAACCGTAAACACCGAGCAAAAAGGTAACATCGGACCGCCCAGAGAGAGCCACTCAATGACTCACCGTCAGTCACGCTGGCGCGAGCACAGTTGCCAGCTCTAACCAGGCAGTTTCACCACAGTACAGAGACCGAGGCTTCTTTGTACTGTGGTTCCACGTTGTCGAGGTCACAATGGGAAAATCGCTGGCTCTACCGCGTTGTTGATAACGGAAACTGTCTACGTATTCAATAGTATAGTAATCACTTTTAATTCGTAGTGGTAGACATTTTTAGAGAATTTTCCTACTGATTTTAACTTACGAGTATTGTCGAAATAATGATCTCGACTAAAACTGAAAAGTAAACTGGAAACACTAATTCGAATTGTAATTTGACATTGAAGCTAATGCGTGACATAAGTTTGAAGGGAATTGTTAACATCTACTATCATTGATTTTTAATATCTACTTCATAGTTTTGTACACCTTTAATCAACAAGCGAAAGTTATAGATTGATATAATTGGAACTATACTATGAAGGTGTGTCTTTTTCATTCTAACTTTGTCGTCAAGAAAAGTGCATCTAATCATATTCAACTACATATCCACTCTCACTCTTGCTAGATCTTGAACATAGCTTAGCCATATTTTGTTGATACTCTAAACAATATCAATACCTAATGAAAGTCCGCAGTCAAGTAAATATAATACAGCTTCACATTATTACGAAATATATGCGTATTTTTTTACGAACATTCCATAATTTTCACCCTAATAATTGCGAGATCTATGAAATACTTGCTCACGACGCGGAGTTTTTCTGAAATCCCTTTGACTAAGCAGGACTGAAATCGTAGATACCAACACAGCATGTACGCTCGAGGTTACCTGGAGACTTTCTAAAATGCCTTGGCGCTTCCAGAGAGATAATTATGACGTCATGGTAGGATTTCTGTTTCGTTTTTTATTGTGAGGGTGCAGGAAATAGCAAGAATTGATAAAACAAATGCCAGTTTCGGAGTCTTGCTGGATAGCCGTAGGAACGGTCAGGGTCAAACATTGTTTTTAGCAGGAATACGAAAAATTTTCTTTTTCTCTTCGTTAAAATGAAGGTAGTTAATGGGAGGAGAATCTCTTGCGTCGTCGTTTATTCAATTCTAGCCATAGCTGCGGAATCTGTATACACTTAGCCAGACTAGCGCCGTGCTTACGTATCACAAACTGATTCCTCAGACTCGGATTTGTTTACCTTTGTTTCTGATTTTTTTTCAGCACATTAAGCTCACAGATTTGGACCCTTTTAGTTGGATGTTTCTCAAGCCCATACCAAATCTACTGTGACACTTAAGGCGTTTATTCTTCGCTTGAGCTATGCAAGTTTAGAACTTGTCATTCAATTCAACTACAAAATTGCTAGAACAAGTACGTCAAATTTGGCAGTAAAAAATACTGGAGTGTTTCTGAACTGTGCTTAAAGCAAAGTCCATGACGTTGTTCCGTTATGGAATAAAAAATATAAAGAATCGACGACAGATGACACTTCGAATTGCGGAACGTCAGTAAACTTCACAGAATGTTGCGACTTGCCCGAAGTGGTAACTCCGGATCATTTCTATAGCCTTATTCTATTCTAAGATATTTGCGTTCAGACCCAGCGTCAAGCTTGCCTTTAAATAGTAGAAATGTAGCACAATTATATACTCTAGTGCTACTATACTGAAACTAGTTCTCTTGTATTTGAATATCCTATTGATGCAATTTAAGACAATATTTCGAGTGCATATTAAATTCTTGTGTAATGTAATTGGTGAATGAAGCTAGACTCGTGACCCATTGAAACAGCTTATTCTTGGAAGGAGTTTTAGTTCCGTGTGACCTGTTTCTCAAGATCACGTACGTGTCGGTTAGACCAGTTTAACTTTGACTGACCACCACAAGTCTTTCAGATCGCATTTTCTTCCCTGGCCGGAAACTTACAAAATTAAAGCTAAATTTTCCATACGGTGAAGGACTTATAAATAATGCAGTTACTTGATCATTGAAGTCATCTACTTTCATATATTTCTTAGAGCACAGGCCTACGAATTATTCATGGTATCTATTTAGGTGTTCAGAAGGTTGTTCTGACATCACGGAACTTGCGTACGTGACTCAGTTGTTAATAAAATATCTCCTTTGTATGCTGTGCATACGCGTGCTTTCTATTGACCGACCTGACGAGCAGATTCTTTGCTTCATGGATACGAAGCGCGTTATTTATTGTTTCTTTTAATTTCTTCAATGTTCGAGAATTTAATAAGTGTAAAGCGTAGAAAATGCAAACAATTATAATAATAATAATCATTGCTCAAAAATGATGGCTAGACCAACTGTGTGGGTAATGATTGGTCGGTAGAAAACGTAGACAATATGCGTTACTATTATGCACTTCTGTTTAGTTTTAAAACATCAATTTCCTATTGATTCCTTGAAGGTCATTTAAACTGTATATTCTTTTTCCTCAAAAAATATTCATCATTTGAAAAAGATTATATTTGTACTGAAAATCCTTCCGTAGGTTTTTGTATTTTTGATTTCTCGACAGCTAAACTTAGGAGGAAGTCAGTTCAACGGCCGTCATGCTCTTTTTTATTGATTGGGGAATTCCTCTCTGGTTTTGGCAAAAAAATTTGGCTGTTTTCCAATGCATCATCAATTCAAAGATTTCAGTCTACTTTTGATACCACATTCCTGGTGAGTATTGTTGTGTGTTCCTAGTTTGCCTCATTCGAGGTATTCAACGATATAAGTTACATTGATACGATTCAGGCAGGCATTTCTCGGAAGTAAAGAAAGTTTCTGTGTAAAAGAAAAATTCACAAGTAACCTAACAAAAAAACAGAAAGCAGTTTCAATTAAAGAATTCGCTGGAGTTTCTGCTGTAAACTACGCTGACGTCATTGGTTAATGGGTGTGCAGAGACTAGTGAGATGTCTTACAGTGTCTTCTGAACAGTTGTATAGTTGTATCCTGGTCCGCTCGGTCACTGACCGTTAGCAAGACCGACACCTCAACAGAACGATGATGTATTTCCCTTCAATGAGTACACTAAAAACGTAAGCTGCTTGGACACTTTTTGAGTGTATGCTTCTTGCTTTTACTAGGACTTATGATACGCAGGAATAAGCACACGTATTTGAATTTAGATTTGTTTATGTTTCTCTTTATTCAGGGTTTTCCAGATTTTTTTCAAGGAAACGAAAGTCTTTTCTCCTGGAATTAAATGTCATTTGCTACTTAGTGTCGTTGTATTTCGTAATTTCTTACTACAAGTATTTTTAACTTACTTAGAAAATGTTCTTGCGTTCCATCAACTTTCTTTTCTTCGGTAGAACATCATGCAATATACTCTGTTGATTGATTGATACATTGATTAGAAGATAGAGAACTTTAAAGTAATTTCAATACTTTTAGAATTTGCTATTTCCTCTGGATTTGAGGTTTGTTTTCGTTTATTTTTAACTAAGGGTGTAGTAGTTGAGCTGCACAGCGAGAAATACATGCCTGGCAAATCATACAGAAAAATTGCAAGCCAAAATCTCGTTGCATGTATGTTATTTAGTTGGAACGCGACTCTAGCTAGATACATTATAGGAAGTTAAAATGCATTCATTATCTATAAAATAAACAGCATGGATTGACGTTTCCGGTTTAATGTTCTTCATGCTGTTTATCGTAGCAAGTACACATCATTCTTAAACTAATAATCGCTTTTATTTATTGCGGTCACAACTTCGAAACTGAGTAGCATGCACTATTCTTCCAATCTGTACCTCTTTCGTTGATATTTCGAAGGCATATTACATTCATATTTTGGCTTTCTATGATTTTAGTTCAAAAACCTGTACCTATAAGTGTTACTCAACGTTTACCTGTGCCAAGTTTCCACGTGCATGCTATAGAAAGAGCAAACATTGCAACCATTTCCCGAGGAAAACATTCAGGGAATTTTTTTCAACACGCGAAGGGCGAAGAAATCCTTTTGACTTGCAAATATAAGTTGCGTGTCTTCAGATTGTCGACGACAGCGCTCCATTGGAGGGATTCTTCCGCAGCGGAATTGTTAGCATTGAATTGCATTGAGCAAGCTGGTTGTTGTTTCTTTACACTTTGAATTTTCAGATTTTCCGGGAATCACTGCTCTACTGGAAGAGAAAACAAAACAAACAAACAAACAATCTTTATTTCCAATCAAGTACACAGTACATAGACATTTAGTACATTGGTTTTTCAAATTCTTAAGGTTAACATTCTTAGAGTAAGGGTGATGGTGAGCTCCATGCGACGATCCTGGGATGTGTCCATGGGCGATGAGTTGAGGTCTTACCGATAAGTGCGAGCTCACGGCGTGAAACGAGAAATAGCTCGTATTCATTGCCGGGTTTCGAACCCGCACGCAGTCTTTCTGCACAAGCAGAGACCCGATACAGAACACGGGCCGCATACCACTCGACTACGGTGGCTGTAAACGGAAGTTGTAGTATAATGAATTAATATAATATAATGGATTAATCCTCGGATCAATGATCTTTGAGGAATTTGTTTATTGGCCTAGTTTGTATTGGCCAAGTGTGAAAAATTAGTTTTATTTCAGTAGAATTTGGAGTATTGGCGAATGGCGATGCAAGCCACCTAATAGCGTAAGTTTAATTATTGTTTCTCGTTCTTCAGAAAATTTTCTTATGGAACAAAAATTACAAACTTTAATTAACAAAGCTTTTCTGAAAAATTCTTCCCTAGGCATCACTTCGAGGCTTGCATTCCATGACATCATTTATCAACATGTGAACTTCTAAGGCAGGGTTTCTTTTCTTTTCATACACAGGTCTTAGCAGGGCGATAAAACGAGAAAATGAAAGTCAGCACAATTGTGCTTCTCCTTGCTTTCACCATATTTCAACGACGAACGTCACCCTCACTGAAGGAAACAAGACAAACTACAGAATCGATCACGTATTTTACAGAGACCTTTGAGTGCACAGACGCTCCTATAGGTCGGGCTAAAGGTCACGTGTGTGAATCATTGCCACGTATTCTTGGGAGTGCTAGGGTTTGGTGGCACTCGTCATCGGTGTAATAGAACTTAGAATTTTTACGATACTGCGCATTGTATGCATTTTATTTCAATCTCCCCAAAAATTAAAACCGTGACTATTACAACATAAATTCTTACAAATAAATCAGACTTCAACTTGAACTGATGAAACCAAGTTCTAAGTAGACTTCGGCATCTTCAGAGAAGGAACTGAAAGGAAGGAAAATTTCATAGAAGACAAATTATGGCGCTCCTTTTTCCAGGCTAGTGAGAGACTGCTGCTCTTAGCATCACAAGAAGAGGAGGGCAGAGCTGGGGTGATGTTGTAATCACGGGTTATGATGAAGTCTTGTGACTCCTACAAAAACAATAGAGTGGTTCAACGCCCCAGCACACAGGCAGTAGTTTATTGACGCTCAGCATGAAGGGGACGAAGCAATCCCCAAGTCTTTTCCTAATAGAGGAAACTTTGAACGAAAGCATAATAATTTCAATGTATGTTCATACAAGACTAAGTCTGATGAATGATGTCTTTTTGTCATCATATTTTGCACAAATTAAGCCTAAATTCTATGAGAATACGTAAATATTTCAATACTCATGTACTTTAATACTCATTCCTGCACCTCCGAGAAAAATGTCATCTTTTAGTTTTAGAGAAGTTTTGAGAGCATATGTTTTCTATAGACACACACTTTTTAAGGATGTAATAACGGTGAAAATTTATGGTGGATTTCTTTCATCCTCTTTATAACAGCGTCACACCCACCGACGTCTCCGAACAGCGAGAGTCAAAAGAACGAAATGCATAATCAATTACATAGTTCTTGCGTCTCATTTCTTTGTTTTCTAGATACAAAAAGCTTTGTACACAGACTAAGCTTATATACAGCTATTGTTTTTAATCATGGACTCCTTTGTTAGTTGTCATTCTTTGTGTTGTGCAAAAAAGATGTTTTACTTACATCTAAGAGTTTAATTATGATATTCCTCATTATCAGACGCTGGATTGTGGACATTGAAAAGTTACTTAAATCTTCAAGACAACTTTTATCGAGATAAAATGTTCTGAAAAACAAGTATATTAATAGTATTGCTTTCACTTTATTCATTTTTGCTAGTTGAAGTACCCATTCTAATTTTAAACATTCCCAAAAAGCATTTTTTTCTGTTCAAGCAAAATTAAAAAAAGAAAAGGCGTTTCTTATTGAAACCCATTTTTGGTACCGTGTCTGTTAGTAAAAACTTAAGGAGAATTCATACATGAAATTCATGATGAATAAATGAACAATAACTACATTATCAAATGATAATTTGCTTCACGATAGGTAAATATTAACTTTAATACAAAATTTTCATTTCTTTCCTCGTGGAAGCGTCATTATTCTTGTACGAATGTGCTGTATTTTTTACTTCCCTGCTCCATAAGTCTGTATGAGAAAACCTATGAGAGCCTCTATGACTTGAATATTACATTTCGTATATTATTTTTGAGTCTGTGATATAAAAATGCACAAACTTCTTCTATTGCCAACATTCGGAAGGAGATAGAAGATGAATTGCCTTTCCGTACTGCTGCGTGTAATGAAAATAATGATGAACGAACTGAGTGATTGGAAGCGCGACGACTAACTTCCTTTTGCTGCGTTTACTAGTCACGCCCATGGGAAATTATAAGTTTTAATGCATTAAATATGTTTTGTTGTCATCGTCATCTCTGTGACAATGAGCAGATCTCCGAAACATCTAATAATATTACTGAACCTTCCTATTTTCCAGTGTGGAATCGAGCACCGGATATTTCTTATGTGTTTTTACAGCCTGCTGGAGCGCTTGGAGATTGATTTAATACACCAAAGGCAACCTAAATAACTAGCCAGTTCCCGTGCAAATTCTACTACAGGGTGTCTCAAAAAAATGTACTCACCCTTTAACCGTTGCTAACATGCTGTCTTTGGGTTGCAGGTGTGAGGTTCGAACCTTTGCGAACATGATTCTTTAATCACATTTAATCATGTTCCCAAAGGTTCGAACCTCACACCTGCAACACAAAGAAGACAGCATGTTAGCAACGGTTAAAGGGTGAGTACATTTTTTTGAGACACCCTGTATTTAGATTTGACTAATTTGAAATTATAAAGATAAATGTATTGAAGACTTACGACGAATTATTGTGTTTTAAATGATTACTTTTCATTAATATATACGGGCCTTCCATTGTGCATCTTATCCAACGATAACGTGGCCCAGATAGTCCGTTAAAATTCCTCCTTTCAAAAGTAAGGAAATTAAGGATCTATGAAATAAATACATTTTTCAGTTTTACCCCTGGTACCCCAGAATCAGAATATTTTTCTTTAATATATACAGAACTTTCATTTTGTATCTTACCTAACGATAACATGGCCGTGTAAGAGAAGAAAGTTAATAACGGAACAAATGGCGTGTTTTATAGTGATCCAGTGCCTTTGGTATCCACAATACAATGCTTGTAATACATGCATAAGCATTCTGATTTAAGTTCAATAATTTTTCTTCAGTAATAGATAGAAAGTAATCGGACGGACACAGGTGCAGAGAGATGGAGATACATAGTCGATTATCTAATCTAATATATACTAAGAATGACTGTCGTGTGTTTATATATATATATATATATATTTATATATTTATTAATTTATATATTTATTTCTTTCTTTATTTATTTATCTGTTTCGTGTCATTTTTAAAAAATTAGAGAGATCCAAAGCCTTATATACTCGAGTCCGTATCGTGGATACCGAATTCGGCGGGTTATTGCCCTATGATTCGGGTACATTGTACCCGAATATGACACGAATTGCAGAGTCAATTCAAGCAGTAGAAAACTAAGTGTCTTAGTTTTCACTAGGAATGTTGTAATTAAGGAAATACTCAATTAAAACGTTTGTCCTTTGTAAACATATATAAAACTAAATATATTGCATTGCCTTCTTTTACGCAATTTTATTAATATCTTTCCAACAGTATTTGCCATCATTTTTGATGGCACGGGTATTATCACAAAATCTCTGCCATCATTTTTGACAGCTAGGTACACTAGTATATACGAGTATAGATATTCCTACGGTACGCAGGGTGCAAGGAGGCAGTGCGGCGGGTGGTGGCGAGTAGGAGGTGCTGCGGGTGGCAGGTGGGTCCCGCCTGCGCGCCACCACCTCAGGTGCCAGTCATGCATACCCATTCTGATTTCAGTTCAATGATTTTTCTTCAGTAATAGACAGGAAGTAATGGGACGGACACACGCACACACATACAGAGAGAGAGATGGAGATACCTAGTCGATTATATAGGTAGATAATAATTGACATCTCGGAAGCAAGGCTACTAATTAATATTTTATGCGTCAAATTTTTAAATCGTGTAGTTTCTTACCTCTCTAAACATGTCATGATCTCGGCTCGTGTCATTTATAACTATCTATGAAATGCCAGAAAAAGTGTAATACGTTTGTGAGCCATACTATTTCTCTCTTTTACTCTGGGGTCTTCTAACTGCAGTTCAAAAATTGGCAGCTGCACAACTGAGGGCTAGTTGCTGCATATCAAGAATCCCAGTCTGCATAAATTTATTCTACGATAATTTATTTTATTGTTTTCCGTGCTGAAATTATGTATGTTTTAAGTAGCTCTACATATACTGTACGTTACTCATATGCTTATTGGGCTTAAATGTAAATTAACGGGAATCTAGCTATACGACAAATCATGATCAATGATAACTCATTAACTGTATTCAGAAAATCGGTTACGTTATACTAACCTCTTCTTTTACCGACCTTTCATCAAGTTCATTTAGCGCTTCTACGAGCCTGTACCTCAAATCGCACTAAAAGGACTGGAACAGTCGCTGAGAGCATCATCACTCGGCTAAAGATGTTAGTGTTAAGAATTGAAAACTCGATCCCATGGAACGGGCATTTATAGTGCACTGTAGATCAAAATATAGTCGATTGAATTCGATTTTCTAAATTTTAATTTATCCTGTGTTTCAGCGTGAATGCATCTCGATCCACGTTGGCCAGGCTGGAGTGCAGATGGGCAATGCCTGCTGGGAGCTGTACTGCCTCGAGCACGGCATCCAGCCTGATGGTCAAATGCCTTCTGACAAGACAATTGGTGGTGGTGACGACTCCTTCAATACCTTCTTCTTTGAAACAGGGACTGGCAAGCATGTACCCAGAGCAATATTTGTGGATTTGGAGCCTTCTGTTATAGGTGAGCAATTTAAAATTAATATTGCTCTTTCATAACGTGGCTTATGGGTTAAATGTGACATTTGAAATGTTTTTGAATTATATGATTTAATTTGTAACTACTTCTAGATATTATAACAATAAATCTATCAGCTTGCAGTGAAAGATAATAGATCTACTGATTTCCGAAGCTGAATTGTCACGTTTTCCACTTTCCTGTACCAGACGAAGTCCGAACTGGAGTGTACCGCCAACTCTTCCACCCCGAACAACTGATCACGGGTAAAGAAGATGCTGCTAATAACTATGCTCGAGGTCACTACACTATCGGCAAAGAAATTGTCGAAATTGTACTAGATCGAATTCGTAAAACTGCCGACAACTGCACAGGACTCCAAGGCTTCCTTGTCTTCCACTCCTTCGGAGGAGGCACTGGATCTGGTTTTACTTCTCTGTTGATGGAACGACTCTCCGTGGATTATGGAAAAAAGAGTAAGCTTGAATTTGCAATTTACCCTGCTCCTCAAGTGGCCACAGCTGTAGTCGAGCCCTACAACTCCATTCTTACCACTCACACCACCCTCGAGCATTCAGACTGCGCTTTCATGGTTGACAATGAAGCTATATATGATATTTGTCGTCGTAACCTTGATATTGAACGTCCTACCTACACCAATTTGAACAGGATGATTGGTCAGATTGTCTCTTCCATTACTGCTTCCTTGAGGTTCGACGGTGCACTGAACGTAGACTTGACTGAATTCCAAACCAACCTGGTGCCTTACCCTCGCATTCACTTCCCGCTTGTGACTTACGCGCCTGTCCTCTCTGCTGAAAAAGCTTACCACGAACAGATTTCTGTTGCTGAAATCACCAACGCCTGTTTCGAGCCCGCCAACCAAATGGTAAAGTGCGATCCTCGTCATGGTAAATACATGGCCTGTTGCTTGCTATACCGTGGCGATGTTGTCCCGAAGGATGTCAACGCAGCCATTGCTACGATCAAGACCAAGAGGAGCATCCAGTTCGTGGACTGGTGTCCCACTGGTTTCAAGGTAGGCATCAACTACCAGCCACCAACTGTGGTACCTGGTGGTGATCTTGCCAAGGTGTCGAGGGCAGTTTGCATGCTCAGCAACACTACTGCCATCGCTGAGGCTTGGGCTCGTCTTGACCACAAGTTTGACCTGATGTACGCCAAGCGCGCCTTCGTCCACTGGTATGTGGGTGAAGGTATGGAGGAGGGCGAGTTCACCGAAGCCAGGGAAGACTTGGCTGCTCTCGAGAAGGATTACGAAGAAGTAGGAGTCGATTCGGCTGAAGACTTCATCGGAGAAGGAGATGAATATTAAAGTCAGATGTTCAGCCACTGATCTTTTATTGAATTTTTTTCTCGCTGACAATGAATGTATCTGGTAGTGCTTTCTATTGTTGTTTTTAGAATATGAAACATTTCTTAAATGAATCATGCTTTCTGAGACGTAGATCATCATACGTATCATATTACTACTTCTCCAAAATTAATTACGGTACCACCGTATATTTTTGGACATCAGTGGCGCATTTTTGGACTCGTTTATTTTATGTATGAATTTACTTTATGGCATTACTCCATCCCACTATAGAACTATTTACTATGTTGCATTTTGCTCAGCTTGAATTTTTACGTTACTCAAGATTCTTGGCCCTATTTTCAGGATATTTTGTCACAAATTTGCACACCAAACTTAGAATTTTCCTGTAAAGATTTTCTGATGTTAATAAACAAACACCAGAGCCTAGAACTGACTTTTTTTGTGAACAGCGAATAAGGGATACCACGCTTCGTTTGTAGGCAATGTGAACAACGGGCGATCTCGATAAGCTAATTTTAAACATTAACCCTGGAGCACAGGACATGTGTATAGTTTGCCCGAGGCTAGTGACGTCTATACCCATGTTCAGTGCTCCAGGGTTAATACAAACAAAAATTATTGAAAATGGTTTGGCACAAGTTATGACAATTTGGATCAGAATCACAACTCATTTGCTCATCGAGCGATGCTTATGAAGGCCGTGAAATAATTATTCATATACCCACGTGTCTGAAGTCTACATTTTTTTTTCTTCGTTTTTAAGGTTAACCCTATTTTTATGTACTATGGGTGTTTTATATTGGATAACGCAGTTGAGTTTCTGATAAAGAAAACACTCGCTCTACAGTATATAGAAACATCAATAGAAACGTCATTCATTTTGCCTTCGTTCAAATAAATCTCCTATTTTAAGAAATTTTTCGTGAGGAAGCCCGAATTCCAAATGACATGGGGTACCATTAGATTTCAAGATTACCTGAAATAGAAGATACTCAGAGCTTGGGCTCTCAGTATCAAACTCGCTAAGACTATCAAAATCAAATTACATGGACTATAAATTGGGTACATCAAACTTTGAACTCGTTCACCGCTAACCATTTAGCTGAGAAAATGTAGTAGTCGCTGGAGTTGCAAAAAATTATTATGTATCAATTGTATGTTGTCACTCAACTAATAATTTGTATATACAACTATGTTCTGAGCACAAAATTTTAAGGAATTCCTAGCGAAGAAACTTGGAATTCTTAAAAAAAGCACCTCGACCTTTCGTAAGAGGCATCTCGTAGGATGCACATGCCTTGAAATAGAAGAGAGCATTTCTTACCTTCTAAAAATACGACGTTCAAATTAATGGTGCAAGCGAATATTAAGCACAAGGCGTACAATTGTGGTGCACAGAAATAAAATAAATATCCCATCCAATGATTGCGTAGAAAATGACAAGTTAAAAAATAATGTACTACGTAGAAAATGCTTGAAGGGAGACTGATAAATCAACAGATCATTATCGAGTCAAACATCTTTTAATAGAAATCCTTTGTTTCGGGAGAAAGAAGGAAACTTTTTCAGCAGTATACATAAGCTGATTTTCCTTTGGAAATGAAGACTTACCTGCTAATTAGGTTAAGAAAAACTAAATCATTCAAACGTCAGGAACATAAAATGTACTTTGGTTATCAGATCTTTTCAGTTAAATGTCTAAATTTTTAATTAGAAGAAAGTGGTCAAATCTTATACTTAAGTTAAATTTACTCACCAATGCAGTTTCCACGATTATTTATAACTTTTTTATCTACTTGCAAGCTTTTCGATGCCATTAGTAAAAAACGCATTCGATTTCGAAGAGAAAAATTTCGAACCGCTAACAAACTCTGCAATGTGACGAAACACACATCACTCGAGTACATCACAATGAAATATTCTTTACGCCCTTTTGTTGTTCCAATAACATTTTTAATTCACTGCTTTTACTATCAATATCGGTTAATTTAATGAGCATATATACGAAAAACAAAATCGAGGAGAAAAACAAGATAGTTCACATTGGATTCAATCGACAAGGTGTGAACCAAACAACAGGTGCAGATCAACTGTTTTGACTTTTGGCCGTTTGGGACAACTTGTAGGTCGAAATGATCGAGTCGTTCGTTATTTCGGAGTTTAAGGGTTATGATTGATTGGTTCAGGAACTGAATTCAAGTTAAACCGAAACATGTTCCTGGAACAATATATTAGAGAAACTGATTTTTCAATAAGTCTGGATGAGAACTAATGTCTTAGTGTTATCTTTTAACTTTAATCTATATTTATTTCATGGCTGTAATTAAAGTGGCTTCAAAGTTTTCATACACCTGTTCTATCGAATAAGATATGAACTTCTAATATCTTATAGCTATTAATAAATAACTAGTTCAAATCGGTCTCAAGTTAAATAGGAAATCCGAAGACACCTCAGGAATGCGATTAATCGACGGCTGCGATTAATCGACGGCAAGTCTGGAGTAGACATAAGTGGTGATTTGCAGTTTTTAACTTTCTTCCCCTCGGTTGCATTTCATCTAATTCACTTAACTCTGTTAACTGCGACACCGAGTCAATGCGAATAGCAGCACGCTCGTGTTGTACGTAGCACCTGAACTGAATTAACGTTACGTTCCAGTACTACAAAAACTTCATGTTCGCGAGTTTAAATGCGACATAACGATGATCCCAGTCCAGATCGGGGCGAGGCTGGCAACGGGGGGCCAATCATTCACACGCGCCACACTCAGGCTTTCGAATCTAATGCTACGTCATAATAGTAGGGAATTACGTTCGAGTAAATGTTTCAGACCCAATGAACTGGATTTTGATTTACTCCACCACGGACTATCGCTCGATAAGTTTTTCATACAAATTTAACTTTTAACTCAAGTACTCATTCTCACCCTTCGAGAACAGGAGTGCTACCAATCTATTCGTTCATGCGGTGCACTATATGAATTATAGCTTTCAGGATGGCAAAACAATTGACACGTTTTTTCAATGCCTATACAAAGGTGACAATCACAGCAAAATTACTTTTTGCCGCACCCTGCAAAGCAGTAACTCTAGGAACCAGACGGGAAGTGTAAGAGCATCTTGAAGCAGTTATGAATTTCCCCAAGTCAACACTAGGATGAATTTAAACAATTTAATCTTCAATGTTTATTGAATCAGGAAGGAATAACTATGTAAAAGAAAAATTTTAATACTCGTTATCCTCAGCCTCGGCATCGGCAGAGTCTACTCCTACTTCTTCGTAATCCTTCTCGAGAGCAGCCAAGTCTTCCCTGGCTTCGGTGAACTCGCCCTCCTCCATACCTTCACCCACATACCAGTGGACGAAGGCGCGCTTGGCGTACATCAGGTCAAACTTGTGGTCAAGACGAGCCCAAGCCTCAGCGATGGCAGTAGTGTTGCTGAGCATGCAAACTGCCCTCGACACCTTGGCAAGATCACCACCAGGTACCACAGTTGGTGGCTGGTAGTTGATGCCTACCTTGAAACCAGTGGGACACCAGTCCACGAACTGGATGCTCCTCTTGGTCTTGATCGTAGCAATGGCTGCGTTGACATCCTTCGGGACGACATCGCCACGGAAAAGCAAGCAACAAGCCATGTATTTACCATGACGAGGATCACACTTTACCATTTGGTTGGCGGGCTCGAAACAGGCGTTGGTGATTTCAGCAACAGAAATCTGTTCGTGGTAAGCTTTTTCAGCAGAGATGACAGGCGCGTAAGTCACAAGCGGGAAGTGAATGCGAGGGTAAGGCACCAAGTTGGTTTGGAATTCAGTCAAGTCTACGTTCAGTGCACCGTCGAACCTCAAGGAGGCAGTAATGGACGAAACGATCTGACCGATGAGCCTGTTGAGGTTCGTGTACGTAGGTCGCTCGATGTCGAGATTGCGACGGCAGATGTCATAAATAGCCTCATTATCTACCATGAAAGCGCAATCAGAGTGCTCAAGAGTGGTATGAGTAGTCAAGATGGAGTTGTAGGGCTCAACTACAGCAGTAGCCACTTGAGGAGCAGGGTAAATGGCGAATTCGAGCTTGCTCTTCTTGCCATAATCCACGGAAAGTCTTTCCATGAGAAGGGAAGTGAAACCCGAGCCAGTGCCACCACCGAACGAGTGGAAGATGAGGAACCCTTGAAGACCAGTGCAGTTGTCTGCCGTCTTGCGGATGCGGTCGAGTACCAAGTCGACGATCTCCTTGCCGATGGTGTAGTGCCCTCGGGCATAGTTGTTCGCTGCATCTTCCTTGCCGGTAATGAGCTGCTCAGGGTGGAACATCTGCCGGTACACACCGGTACGAACCTCATCTGCACGAATAAAAATTTTAGAACGGCTGCATGTATTAGCACAAGCATTAACGAGTCTCAATAATTCAATCTGCAACAAGTGATTTTTAAAGTTCCGCACTTTAACATGAAGTTTAAAACAAATCTTGAGCAGATTCCTAGCATGTGAAGCAGACTTGCTAACCTGTCCCTTCATGAACGACTACTGCCTAGCTCAAACGATGCCTATGATTTACAGGAATATCACAGTAACGCAACGTTAAGCATCACTATAAAACTTTGAAACCGAATTTATTTTGAAAAATGAGATAAAATTTAAGTAAACAAAATTTATTTATGCACAATTTGAAAAAAGACCTCTAGTGATAAGACGTCCGATATGTGATCATTCCTATTGATTCACCATTTTTGGTGCCTAGAATAGCAGGGCTAGCTTGCAAGATGTTAATATAGCAGTTCAGTAACGGTTCAACAATTTCACAGTTAAGATATGCCATGACTGTATTTAATGCTGTACTAAATTTCTTCAAAGCAAAACCGCTTCAAAAATAATTTCTGTCGAAACCAAGCCATAATAAGTTCATGGCACCAAGTAGTTGAATATCTCGAAGCAGCAGAAAATTTCAGATTTATAAAATTCCATCCAGCTGAACCGTTTTCCACCTTATGAATTAAGCATGAAATTCAATTCAAACTATTTCTTTTGACTACGAAGCTTGAATTCAACAAAATTTGAACCAAGCTTTACCACAGCTACAGGTGAAAACTGAAAATTTATGCTGTAAAACCGAAACTGCAACGTTGTACATTTAACATTCAACCTGAACTATTATTTATCTGCATTTCCAAGACCGCCAGGATTTATAACCAAAGTCAATCACGTGGCAACCATGCTGCACACCTGCATCTCCGTAAAGCAATTTGACAGTTTTTCCGAGCAGGAAAATTCAATTACAAGTAATATTGCATCTAGTTCAAAAACTACAAATTGAATTTGAAAGAAAGTTCAATTCCTGACTCGAATTTAGTGTTACTGTCACCTGATAGCCACATTGAATCTCAGGCAGTTTCAAACGCCTTTTCTATTAACGTAACTACTGGTTTTTGGAACTGCACTAGTCATTCGAAAATTTTTTATTCTCATTCGTCAATTTTAAGGTAAAATGACTTGCCTATTACTGAAGGCTCGAGATCGACGAACACCGCTCTAGGGACATGTTTCCCAGAGCCCGTCTCAGAGAAGAAGGTATTGAAGGAGTCGTCACCACCACCAATTGTCTTGTCAGAAGGCATCTGACCATCAGGCTGGATGCCGTGCTCGAGGCAGTACAGCTCCCAGCAGGCATTGCCCATCTGCACTCCAGCCTGGCCAACGTGGATCGAGATGCATTCACGCTGAAAAAGAAAGGATTTTAGTACAAGTGTTTCTGAAACACACTGGTAACATCAAATGCAAGACAGATTGCTGGGTGATTATTCCCTTTGACGTCTATTTTTCAATAATTGGATAACGTAAGGTTCATAATATAAAACGAAGGCGAATCTCATTTTTGTTTGTAGGCTTTTTCAGGGTTGACGGGCAAAAATCCCGATAACGTGAAAATTACAATCCTTTACTAGGAAAAGTATTAGAAGTTGCATATACTTTATCTTTTAGGTTTCTACGCATGGTCAAGGTTTGTGTTGTCCAAGTTATAGTTTAAAATATAAAATGTTCTTAGAACTACAGCTATGGGCTATACATGGCCCAAGATTACGAGAGAGTAGGTCAACTAGTGTTATATTGCACTAAAAGGTAACCATCTACGTTAAGGACCAGTGACGAAACGCCAAGCATTTGGAAAAGTAAAAATATTGTGCGTTAATTAACATTTTGATCAAACGAACTTTTCTTACTAAACGAGTTACAAACCGGTTTTAATACAATAAAAGAAATTTCAGCAAAATATAGTTCAAATATCAGTCAAAGTTTTACATAGAATTCCTAACGTGAACTTCACGGCTTCAGGAACAGTGTCTCAAGGTACTGGTCAAATGCAATGCTGAGAATGTGCAAATTTTAAGCATTGGAACAGCGTTTAATATTTCACGTGCATCTAGGTTTAAATAGGAATTTACGTTTATTAAGTTACTAATACGGAATACACGTCAACGGAGAATTCAACTCAAGCATCAAGTACACAAGTTACCTGTAATAACTAATGACGGTTTTTAGGCTGAACAGAACCATCACGTCATTGATTTTTCGTGCGAAGTTTCCTCGGTCTGATACAACTTGACGGCACTTCCAGCATCAATTTGCGACACTGATCTGTTCAGTGTAAATTGGTACCGCAATTTATAATTTTTTCGTTTCCCTAGAAAAAGATTCAACGTTCAGTTGCGACAATTTCCGGCGTTGTGTCATGATCTTTACTTTCTGCACATATCGCGGCCATAATCGGTATTCCGAAAGGAGGAAAACCAGAGGGTGAGAAGGTGAGAGCTGCGGCTTGTAATGTCAGCAGCTCCACACGACCCCCATAACTGGCCCCTAAAGCTTCCTCTGAAGGTCACAGACATTACACAGCTTTCACGTTCTGTTTTTGCCCTCCATACAGTAGCATTGCCTTTGCTACAGCTAAATGTGGCCGTCATAGGGAAGAATTTAAAGCTTTCATTTTTGTTGAGTTAACTACCGCAGAAAGTTGTGAAGTGAAATCGACCGTGTTATTTGAGAATGTAGGGTACAGTACTTCATAGCATGCAAGGTTGGTTTAATAGAAATTGCGAAGAGGTTAACTTTCATTACTTCGTATGCGTGATGTTTGAATCCATTAGTACACATTAAAATACTTTCTAACGGTGCGGAATTATGAGATTAGTACGAGTAAAGATGTTCAAGTTTAGTACATTATTTAAAAGCACGCATATGAACCACACTGCATCATCGACAGAATTATTGATAGAGGACAGCGCTACATGAACTTCATGTTATTCAACTCGCGGTGGGATTAATGAGTAAGCTAGTTTCACGGAGTAAAATACGAATAGAAGAGCGAGTTTCAAACCTAACGATTTATGAATTTATCCTGGAATGAATCTTACTCCGTTTTCCCAACGGTAGATTATGGTTACCCTCACTCACGGCTTCATGGAAGTTTATGACTCTCCTTGACATTAAATACCCCCGTACAATTAACAGACAGCAATAATTACAGTAAATACTAGTGAACATTATCAAGTACTAAATTCTAACAATTATGATATTAACATACGTTCTACTCTCCGGCCAGCGGAGATGCACGCCGGAGCCGGCAGCATGCCACGCCCCATTCTTAATACAAACTTCATTTCAGACTTCGTACAAAAATTCTCTCATTAACTAACCAAGCAACCACTTAGTTACTCACCATTTTGTTAGGTTGAGAATAACTTCAGTAAATTTCCAAAATAAAACAAGGGTTGTCACAAGGTCCTTCGATGACGTCCCTCGCAATCAACAATGAGAGACCGTTTGAAATCCAAGCGTTTATATACACGCTAAGACGTCACACTAATGCTGCATCGCAATTGGCTGTCGTGTTCAGCCGATGCGCGGAAGTGCTAAGCAACCATTGGACGGTTCCATTCACGTCGAGACTGCGTTCAATGTAGCAATATTTTTTTCGAGTATATTATGTACAGTAACTCTTGCCCCACTTCATAATTTGGTTCACTATCACACAAAATATTTTAAAATTTTGTAAATCAAATATCCGTTCATTATTCTCTAAAAATATCAAATATATTCATGATAGTTGTTGGAGCATTTTGCATTGCCGAAAGTACTGTGTAGGCCTCACCGCGTTCAAACTTTTATGTTTGATAATGTTTTCTGGTAAGAATAACATTAAAAGTTAGTAATCTACTATCAGTTTTTGTGGCGTCAAATGATTGCTCACTTTGCCGCACCCATTTCCTGACGAGTCATTGGCTGAATACAGCGGTTCGTGAGACGAGAACGCGTGGCAATGCTAAGTTTCATTAATTCCTTACCATTTCAATTTTCTGGTATCAGAAACTTGCTGAAACATATCTTTTAATATTATAATGTTATTTTGAAAGGACTAGAACGGATTGAAAAATGCTCGTTTATTAAAAATGTCAATATGTTTGCCGTTAAACCGGAATTTGACGTTTCTCCTTGGAAAAAGTCTGTTCATAGCATTTACATTATTTTATAATATTGGTATTATTTAAAGTGTCTGTTAACAGTTTCTTTCAATTGGCATAAATTTTCATAACAAACGATTGTTATTATACATTTTATTGCTATATGAATATGTAATGTATCTGTGAGAATAAAATAATCAATTTTTTCTGAATATTGACGTTCATGTGTGAAAGAATTTAATATCTGTTACTTTCTAATACTTCTCAAAGAAATGAACGCTCCCATGCAGCAGGCCATCCTACAGCCACCATGACATGACAGGGGACTCTAAAAATAGCTGCTCTGTAATAGTTGCTTGGAGTGGAAGGAAATACCGATCTCTGGGCTTCTAAATATTTCGATAAAGAACAAATTGACATTTATTCATCTATTATAACTCAAGGCACGAGTGCCCTACGTGTTATACGACCGAAATCGAACAAAAAATCAATTACTGATTTATATTTTTCTAAAAAAACGCACAAATTTTGTTGTACCAGACTCTGAATTAAAATGTTCCAGTTCTCCTTGTTCAAAATACATAAATGATTTAAATATGTCTGACACAATCACAAAAATCTTACGAAATGTTCAAATAGTGTCTAGTCATAGTATCAAATTGGATGATACAGTAGAGTTTAAGCTATAAATTGACTTGAAAGTTTAAAGCTCTGCTATTTTTTGAAAGTGTAACGTCTACTTCAAAGAGCTGGTGACGTCGGAAGACACGAGAACATGGGAAGCCGTTGGAACTTGGAGCGGTACGCAATTATTGGCGCCGACGCGACGGCCAGCTGCTCGGTTGGGTTATGACACAGGCTACTTCCGACAGCAAACGATGCTGTGAAGTCCTTTAGAAGATTTACTTTAATAAACTACAGGTAGTAATCTACAGGTATTAATCTACCTGTAGATTTAACTACAGGTAGTTCCTCCTTTAGAAGATTTAACTACACATAGTTTAAAAAAGCAGGTCAGTTGCTTCGAACATTCTAGAGGAAAATCGCTGGCATGAGACCTCGTTAGCTGCTAGAACGAGGCTTACCCTCAAAGCCGTTTGGAAGAAGCTGTTGCTGGGAGAAATTCTGTAGAAGCTGGCATGAGATATTGAAAATGAGCTCTCCGATCAGATGATAATAGATAAGGCAACTAGTGCCAAACTTTAAGAAAAAGGTGCATCATACATCAGTCTTGCTAGATGTAAGAAGAGAACAGTTGCTAGATACCTGAAGGTATTTGTTTTCAATCGATGTTATTCGACATCTTTGTTCCCTACCAATGTTAGAAAAAAGGTTACTTGATTGTAGAGAATTGCTGTACCTACTATGTGTTCAAAGTAAACTGGTAGCGGTAGAAGTTAAACAGCAGTGGTTGCTATAAAATAAGCCATGGCTGATGGTAAATGTACAACGGAGACTGTCACCTAAAATGACAATAAAGAAGCTGTAATTAAATGTTTTTGGGATAATGTTTTTGTTACTATTATATAGTTTTATTCGAAGGAGGTTGTAAGCTAAGACCTGTTAGAAGTATGTGGTCCAAATCATTTAAAATGAACTTGTCATGAGAAATTAGAATGATTTCAAGCTAGATGTTCACGACAGTTAGTAAAAAGTACAGTTACTATTGAAATAATGTTATGTAGCTGAAAGCGACTAACTGTTATACACTAGTAAAGACTGGTATTTATCGGAACTCCGCATCTAATGTATGAATAATGACCCATTGTTGTAACCAGGAGAAAAGTTAATCCATGCACGGTCTAACTGAAACCATGTATTCATGCATAGAGAGTAGATGTGAACAAGAATCAAGTTTTTTCCGCTGTAGAGTATATACATTATACAATTGATCGTTTTTATAGCAGTTTGTCAATCCATGGGTACACGTATATTATATTCCCCCTGCTCTCATATGCAGAAGACTCTTTCTGATCAACAAGAAAAAAACTAGTTCAGAGGAGCAAATTTCTTTGCTTTCTATCTCTCTTTCATCGGGAATTCTTTCATTTTTCCGGTACGAATAGAAAGTTCAAATTTTCGAACAGGTCTCACATCATTTGTTTTGTATGAGGAAGTAGATCGGCCATAAATGTATGGAAAAGGACAGACTGTCACCCCTTCTCAACACTCGAGTAATGGACCTCCACCCACCCCCCTAGTATGTAACGAGCAATCGAGTTCAGTGGAGTTGCTGCGCACGCAGCCTTCGTGCACCGAGTCTTCGCTGAGTGAGTGCGCCTATCAGAGCCTTCTTAATGTAGTTGTCCTGTTTAGTTTTCCATTAGAATGTTTAGTTTAGTCATGTTTAGTTTTCCGTGCGTAACATTGATTGATGTCTTTACTTAAGACGGCATGGGACTTGGGTAGCACCCCAAGAATGGATCAAACGGATTGTCTCTATTGCCTTATTCTATTCTATTATAACACAGCATGTGGTGACGCGACAGTGCTCATTGGCTGGAACAAACGAATGCCTTAAAATGCCTGGAATGTCGTGGTGGTTAACCGGTGAAAATTATACCAGTAATTTTAGAGTGTACATGTTAGGAAATTTTTCTCTTGGGTAAACCATGGGTAAACAACCGAATAACTATCGAAGTAATTATCCGACCCAAGAATGGGCCAGAAGGTTCGTTCCTATAGCCTAATTCTATTCTATTCTTAATCTTTATAGGACACTTTTGAAAATTGTGGTCTCACGTGTTTCAGTTTTCTATAATAAAAGTCAAATATTGTAATATGAAATTAGATATCTGTTTGAAAATTAGAAGTTTAACATATTAGAATACATTAGAATTAAAAACTTTGTGCATAAAAGTACAGGAAAATTATTTTATTGTGTTATAAGTATATAGAAAGTTGTTCTAAGTCCACCAAGTGACAACGGCTCTTGAGAAATGATAGTCCAATGACCACTGTATGACACTGTATGGTCACGCCGTTAGCATTCATTTAACAAATATTTTCATAACTAATTCCCCTCACATTAACTAGAGACAAAACACGTGTAATTGCTTACCTCAGCTACGATGAAGTGGTTTTTGCTGCCGACATCTTTAATTTCTCTTTCAAGCAGTACAGCTATCGAATGAACTCCTCCTTGCTTCACTCGTGGGAAATGCGACTTGATCACCTTTCCCTTCTATATGTCACCCCGAGCCTTATCTGAACAAATCAAATAGCGTAATTGTCTTCTCCAGCTTATCTGACAACTCACGTTTATTTATTAAGTTGTGGTACTTGAGGAAACTTTGCTGCTTCACTTAACAGTCTTAACTCTTAAAATCTGTTATTAACATAGTATGCAGTTGCTGTACATGTAAAATACGCTTCTAAATTAACTTAATCAAGTCATATTGTCACTACATCAATAAATTTTTGCACTTCGAGTAGGACACTTCTTAAACTTGTGCCTGCATATTAGTTTTGCTAAATTTTTGTTAACTTCGCCGTTTGTGCTCGTCAGAGTAGTTATGTGGGTGGTTGAAGACCGATAATTTTATACGAATTTTCATATCTAGATCAAAATAGCCGTATGCATCAGAAAGTAGATTAATTCATCACACAATTGGATGATTATTTCGGATTATATATACTGAGCATTTTATAAATAAATGAATTCTTTAGAAGAAAATTAACCTCCCCACCCCACCTCTTCCTCCCAAAAAAGCGACTCTTGTACTTCTGATCAACCAACGTTTTTGCATACCAGTTACTTTCCTGTGCAGACTGACACACACGAGTGCAGCCGCACGACAATAATTGAGCTAAAGTCCTTTTTTTTCTTACACTCTCACGCGACACTGCATGAGTAAGCACCTTGAGTACGTAGGAAAAGGATACGTGACGTGCTCAGGACGTAGGTCATTATCACGGGACCGTGCAAGGTCTCCGTCTGAGCGACACGCAAAGTCGTGCAGCTCGCGGCCGTTACGCAGTGGCGGTTGTCTTGGCTGTGTTCAAACCTTCTGTGTGGGTCACACACCGGATATTGTTTGTTATTCTGCGCACAATCTTACGAAACCTCAAGCAGGACAACTATCTTGTATTGAATTTGTATTGATGAGAGACATTGATTTTGAACTTGCTGGAGTTTATATCATGTATAAACAGAAGTCTCTTTTCGGGATAGGAAACCGTGTACGAACTGAGTAGTTTTTTACTAGATGTCTTCTAAACGATATGCTGTTAAAATAATGTCTGTTCTCCACGTGAGACACTACTTAAGACTTACACAACTAGCATTGACTCTACAAGTTGAGCCAGTCACAAGTTCAGATTTGAGTATTTACCTGAATGAGATTGCACTCGATATATAAATATACCTAAAAAAACTGTCATTACGAGACCTCGACACTGTTTGGTTGTGCATGTTTAGATGACATGAGTATTTTCACCAGTTGTGTTTGCACTTCAGTCTATCACTATAGGATAAAAAATATTGGTGTTTGAAGATTTATTTATAAGGCATCGGCTGTATTTTCTTTTTCAGTGTTCGTTTCCACATTAAGGGTTGTATCAGCTGAACTCTGCTTCTGTGTACAAAAATAACCTGTTATAATCTTCGTCTGGCCACCGAATCTTGTGTAGCCGAAATATCCAATTTGGGAAGGGAATCTTGTACGTGTAAAACTTATCTTCGCAACATAAATACAAACTTATGCCCGTCACTGGTAGATATTTCTTTGAAACTGATCCCAACCTTAATTAACCAGCTACTAATTTTAGAGTATGTTGCTGTATTACTCACTACGGCATACCGTCTATTTATTTATTTTATTAATTTACCCCTCAAGAAGTATGTCTTTGCATTATTACTCACTACCAAACACCTATCTTTCTCCTTTGTATCCCATGGAGTACGTTGCTGTGTTACCCACTACTATTCACCCTCTATTTTTCTATTTCTTCTATAGACTCTAAGCCAAACAAAATTCATAAAATAAGTTCCTCTATCATGAGGGTCAGGACTTTCTCCTGTGAATAATCCTTCATATGAGAGGTCATTCTTCAAGAGCAGATCCTCCAGAAGAGCAGTAGCACATCAGGGTGAGTCATAGTGACATGTAGCTGTTAGGGAGATGACTCACACTTCTCTAACTCTGGTGGGAAGGGCGGTATCGATTCGGCAGCCTTGTAGCCAGTTCCTCTCACGGCGTGTGGATGCAAAACTAATGATATTCATGAGACATATAGAGCAATACATCAACTACATGGGATAATGCAGTACATTGATATCGTGTTTATGTTGGAAAAAGATATATCGAGTTTCACGCAGTATGAAAATTATAAGTGTGGCTTAACAGTCACAAACTGACGGTGTTGTTTAGTAGACTATGTCAATGGTAGTAAAATACAGTGGACTTTCGGTTAACAAACTGCTCTGTAGACGAGTATTTCAGGGAATGAGTTATTTTACGAGCGAATGGTTTTGCTCTGTTAACGAGTAAAATCTCTTAATAAGGGCGATCGACGACCTGTATTGGCAACAACCCTTGGATCTGTTAATAAGTAAATAAAGTGAAATTATGAGCTCGGCTTGCGAGTATTTCCACTTTCAAGCTCTGTCTGGAAACCGATTATACTCGCTAACCGAGCTCCCACTCTACTAGCATGAGAATTGCAGGCTCGAAATACATTTGTAATGTTTTCTTATTGGGCATTATAAATTTTGATTGGCTCAAAAACACCATCAGGAATCCTGCAAAGTAATTTGATATATATTAATACATAGTATGTATTATCATCAGCGTAATATGATACATAGTACCATATGAGAGTATGATAGTAGTATAGTATCATGAAAAGTTTATGCCATGATTTCCTTTAAGGTAAATGATGATCGAATAGAAGTAAAGTTTTATTCAGATATAAAATGTTTGAGATAAGATAACGCTCTCCTTATTCCCAATAAACAGAATTGTGTCGGTAATAAACGTTGCATTATTCAGTTCAAAATGCTTCTCTATATTATTTTTAAAACTAAATTAAGAAAGATCAAAATAAAAGCATTTTATTGACCGAGTTCTTATGCCCCTTCCCCTGGAATGTATCATATACTCGCACGTTTGTCCGGTGATAAACATTTCAACATTTCTTTTCTTGTCTTACAATAACGCTTTCAAACAGACGTTGAGTGTTGGCATGCATTTATGTATGTTGAGGAGCATGTGCGTGATTGATGTCTTTACGCTAGACGGCATGGGACTTGAGTAGCAGCCCAAGAATGAATCAAAGGGCTCGTTCTTGTTGCCATGTTCTATTCTATTTTATTCTATATCACCCAGACTATAAAAGACGTACTGTGCTGTGCCTCAGGAGCATCTCGAAACGCAGGACTTGCTAGATAAACTTAGGTTGCTTTCGTTTGATGATACCAGATTTGATGGGAAATTATTTTACTTTCAAAACACGTCTATAATTCAAGTACGTACTTAGAAACTATGATGATCAGTTCTTTGATGCACATTACAGAAAACTTGTGCACATAATACTCGTATATGAAAGTTTTCTGTTTCTGTGTTAGAAGATTGTAACTTGGCGCATTTTTTTTAAGTAAATACAAATTCCATAAGATGTTGAAGCTGCTGTGTTGAGTTCGATGTTTAGTAAAAACTACCATCCGCTTTTCGATTTTTAACCTCAATCCTACGCATAATTAGGCTCTAGAAACATTCCTAAATTTATGAACTAAGATGTTAACGTACTTCAAACTATGCAATTTTAACGCACAGGTTTTTCGTAGCTTTTATGGTAGCGGAATATAAGTAACAAAGGAGTCAAACCCTTAGATTTTTTCTTGTAAATACCACGTGATTGGAATTGAATATTTCATTCATTGCTCTAAGAAATATTTCTAGTTAAAATCGAACATCTCATGAATGTTAACATGATGTCAGTCTACATTTTTCGAGCCCGCTCGAGGCAACGATCGATCTGCCTGTTGGTTCCTGTCTTCAACGAAGATAACTTCAGGCAGGAAGCAGTGTAAAATCATCGATCGAGACGGTGCTAAACACCTTATATTACTTAAACAAAGTATATAAATAGCCCATATATAACATGCCGCATACTATCTATGTAGAGCACACCAATTAGTTATTTAAAAAAAAGTCATTGGTTAAGTTCCATTTAATTTCATACTCATTCTTAGAAAATTCTAAATCCACCCCGTTTAAGTGTGGAACCCAAAGGCATGTTATTTTTCAATGAGGAACACATATTTTGCGTCTATGATATTGCACAACACTACGATGCGGTTCTGCGGTACGATGCGGTTCTATTATACAATAGAACAGAATTGTCAAATCCACACACAAACATTCACCAAAGTCATGCATGGATCGTCAATGGATGGTATTTTAAGTTCTTAACACTTTAACCGCATCGTGTACCATATATGGTACACGGGACCTTTGTTATACATACAAACTAATTTGGGAGTTGCGGTCAATGTGTTAATTGTCTGTCTGTCAGAAAATGAAGCAATTCATCTGTCGTTGCACCGTGTGTGTAAACAAACTGAGAAGGGGTCGGTGCTTGCACAAAAATGGATTTCGCAGGCAAGTACGAACTACGAAGAGAGGTTTCGCAACCCATGTTCTGTGAGCTCGTTTCCTACAATTTTCCTCCATTTAAAGCTGAGATTTTGGATCAAGTGCACGATTGTTGATTTTGTATGAAAATTACCCTAATAACAGATACAAATTTTCAAATTAACGATGCAAACGTATTTATATAAAAAAGTTGAGGCGATGCGTGGATAATTCTTCACACATTTCTATCACTGTAGAATTTTACTATATCCAAGACATAACTCTGTCTCAATTGTACAGGGTGCGGCAACATAACTTCCTTTTTAAATAGCGTTTGCTTTGAAAATAACGGAGTCATGTTGCCGCACCCTGCATGACTGAATATCTGATCAGTGAAAGGAGGTAGTTCACTATAATCCTCATAATCCTCTATTGATCCACAGGGCTGGCATGGCTGCATTCCTGAAAACTTTATTCGTATTAAGGCATGGTTCCAGATAGGAGGTCTACAATGGTACTGTTCTTACTTTCTTTCTATACGTATAGTTTGTTGCGTTTGTATAGTATGAACATGTTACTATGCTTAGTAAACAAAACGTCTACATGTTTTACATCCAAACCATGCAATTTTACGGAAGATATAATAGAAAGTTGTAAATTTTGTCCATACTTTTCTTTCCATTTCATTTAATTGACGTTGCCCGGTATAAATATTTACAGGTTTCAATCAGGCAATCAAGGAATAAATACATCGGGCTACAAATTATTGATTCTTCAATTCAAACGACAACTCATGTACAAGTGCGATTATTCACTGATCAAAATATTTTAAATCATGAACTTGGTAGGAATGAATTCTTTTCTATGAGCGGTTCTGTGTTCCCCCATCCCTCAAGAATTCCTACGTTGTTCGCAGTCTTAGATGGGAAGGTCGGCTTTCCCATCCACGAGAAACCCGAAGAGCAGCGGAAGCTCCCTTCACCGTTAGGCGTAACGAGCACAACCGCTGCGTGTGCGCCCGCGTTCACGGACGCTGGAGCACCGCCGCCGCAAAACAGCGCTCCGCTCCACAAACAAGTACGCCTCGACCTCATAAAGCTCTAGCATCTCGGTTACCAGACGATCGTTTAAAGAAAAGTTGCATTATACCAAGGAAAATAACTTATATTTGCGCCTGGAGCAGTACGCATTGCAAGTTTAGAATCATATGCATGGCACACGCCGTTTGGATCTGAAGATAGCGCATTCGACAACATTTCTTTCTAACGCGTATAGACTATTGTTTTATTAATACATTTGTTTGACGACGGTTTACATTTTTTATCAACGATAATTCATTTATAAAAATAAATATAACAATGAAAAAGTCGTCGTCAGTGTGTGTTCTGAATGACATTCCTGTCGATCAGCTTCTCCCGCAGCGTGCCTCACACAACGTCCACAACAGCGGCCAGCAGTGGAAAAGATTTATACCGCTGCTCCAATATACTCGTACAAAGAATGTTTTGCACTTATTTACAAAAAGAATCAGCCCCAAATCAAAGACTACACAAAATAGAACAATGAATCTTGCATATAACGGGTAGGGCAAAAGTCACTTCACACTTTTAGATACTATTAAAACAAAACTTAATACAGCCAAAAAAGTGGGTTACATATTAAATGAAAGAGGAAATCTTAGAGTTTTAATATTTTTAACGAAAGTTTTATTATTTGAATATGATATCTTTCAGATGTTGTTCATTGCGGTTCAAACAAGTGCGCATTCTTTTCACAGTATTTTTCATGACTTGTTCCAAAACACTTGGAGTTGTTCTGTTGATTTCTTCAATTATGTTACTTTTCAACTCTAGTAGAGTATTAGGCCTATTGAGGTAAACCCTTTGTTTAAGATATCCCCAAAGAAAAAAGTCCAGAGCGGTAAAATCAGGCGACCGTGGTAGCCAATAAACATCACCTAGAACGTGAAATTAACTTACCAAGAAAGGTAGCTCTTAGTATTGCCATGGTTTCTCTTGCCGTGTGCGGTGTTGCTCCATCTTGTTGAAACCACATATTGTGCATTTTCAAATCTTCCAGTTGTGGGAATAAATATTCCTGGAGCATTTGTCTGTAGTTGTTTCCTGTTACTGTCATTGCCACTCCATCATCTTCGAAAAAGTACGGGCCAATTATTCTTGCACTTGTTATACCGCACCAGACAGCAACCTTCTTTGCATGAAGTGGTTGTTCATGAATTATCCTAAGGTTTTCAACACACCGGAATTGGCAGTTTTGTTTACTTACGTATCCGCTGATATGGAAATGTGCCTTATCAGACATGATTAGGTGTGAGGGAAAGATCTCATCATTTGCCAGATCCAGTAATGCACGAGCCAAGTCTTTTCGTTTCAGGTAGTCTGCATAATTCAACTCATGGTTTAGTTCAGGGGTCGGCAAACTTTTTTACCCGTCGACCCCTTCATAGGATATTTGTACTTACATCGACCCCCTCCATGCACACACACATACAAATAGATGAAAAAAAGTTAAACCATTATTGACATTTTTGATGACCTAAAATAAAGAGAAATGTTATAAACCAAACCAATCTTATGTTGTACCATATACAATGTTTAAAGATATATACATTAAGAGAAAGAGAGAGTCTTCACTGATATAAAGTAAAAAAGAAAAGAATAGAAGTTTACCTACCTATAGAGAATTTTGACTGTTTCGAAATCTAACAATACTTATCGTTGAAAAGTTAATATGAACTTAATTATATAAAACAAATATGCAACTTGACAATAATATTAACTGCCATGGAAATACGCAATATGCTTTTTATCAAAAATGAATAATGAAAAATACATTAACTTACCTATTTATCAATAAACTTGATATTAATGAGATGGATGAGCTTGATCAGCGGCAGCAAGGCTATTGATATTTGGTTTAAAATAGGTAAGCTCTAACCGTAAATCACCACGGTTTTCCAGGTTTCGTCTATTTCTCTGCTTTGTTAGAACTGCATTCGCATGGCTAAAACCAGCTTCAACCATATATATCCTTAATCGACCCCCTTCCAACACCATAAATTTATCGACCCCTTGAGTTCTGTCCTCGACCCCAGGGGACGATATCGACCACTTTGCCGACCCCTGGGTTAGTTGGATTTTATATGGGTACAATTGCAAGTCTTTTGTCTGGATGCGACATAGTGATCTTCAATAAATTCCTAGTTCACTGTAACGTTTCCTAGTCGATGTTCGTGGCTCTTGTTGAATGCTGTTTGAAACAAGATGAATTGTATATGCATTTTTGACTCCTCTCGGTCTACCAGAGCGTTCCTCATCAGCTGTTGATCCGGATTCTTTGAATCTTGAAATCATTGCAATAATGCAATCTCTGGAAGGACTTGTTCGTTAAATAAATGTTGTCATGAAGTCTCTTTGCACTGCAAATAAGGATGCGTTATGTGTTAATTAACTTTACACTATTCTTGCTCGCTGTTCTTTACTATATTTTACTCTTTCGGGGTTATCGATGATAGTGAAGAGTTCATGAGTAATAATATAAACCTTTAACCCTCAAAGGCCCCACACGCCATATATGGCACATTAGTTTTAAATTCATATTAAGCAAACTACAGGAACTAACAGAATGAAACCATACCTAGGCTCGTTTCTTACACTATCAATTGTCATTTGATCGCGTCATGGTTTAGCTGAAGGTGTGCATTACTCTGTCACAGCGCTACAAGGCACAGAACTCAGTCAACTATAAATTACTTTGGACCGTTAGGAGTTAATAAGTACACTAGATACGAAATAAAACTCCAAGATTTCCTCGTTCATTTGATATACATATAATCCTCTTTTTTGCTATTTTTAGGTTTTACTGTAATAGTATTTAAAAGTGTGAAGTGACTTTTGCCCCACCGGTTACCCACAGTTAATGAACTTATTAGCTCAATTCTCGCTATTGCTATTTCAATATATATAATTCGTGACATGTATAAATTTTCGTTCGTATTTTGTAGTCTTTCTGTGATGTGCAACTTTTGATTTTATAAAATGCAATTAAGTTTTCAGTGAACTGTAATGATAATTACATTTTTTGGATCATCAGCACATCACGCTAAGCTATCAACCAATACCTTAGAAGGATGAATAAACGTTCAGAGACTTCATACAAACATACAGTTCATACAAACTACGTTAGGAATGCTTCAACGTAACCGCTTCTATTGTACTATTTTAGTGAGGGTAAACACGGGGTAGAATTTGCCCTACCTGAGTCAGGTATCTAGTTTTTCGAATTATCTACATTCTAGAGTTTCCGTGGAGATTCCGCGATTTAGGTTTGACTAATTTGTAATTATTATAAAGAGAAATGTATTGAATATTGACGACGAATTATTGGGTTTTAAATGAATACTTTTCATTAATATATAAAGAACTTCTAATCTGTATCTTATCTCCCGATAACATGGCCTAGATAGTAGAATAGAATACAATGAGGCTATAGGAACGAACCTTCTGGCCCATTCTTGAGTCGGATAATTACTTCGATAATTATTCGGTTGTTTTACCCAAGTCC
>VCRD01002454.1:1915-44864 GCA_006783055.1 Trinorchestia longiramus | reverse complement strand
TAAACCTAACTTGTGCCTGTAGGTTAAACCTAACTTGTGCCTGTGGGTTAAACCTAACTTGTGCCTGTGGGTTAAACCTAACTTGCACCAATGATTACCTCTTAAGTCATAATTGAAAAAGCGAAGTTTCATTTGTTTCCCCATGTATATTTAACGTTCATTGCGTGATGTGATTTTTCATGTATACCCGTAGGTACTGGCGTTCTATCATCTATGATACTACGCATAGAATACCTACCACTTAAGGATTTTATGATAAGGCATTTTTAAAAACCAATGCTGTTACATTTCTTATGTACCAACTTTATTGGAAATATACGTTTTTGTTTTGTTTGTAGGTATACAGGGTGTCTAAAAAAATGTACTCACCCATTAACCGTTGCTAACATGCTGTCTTCTTTGTGTTGCAGGTGTGAGGTTCGAACCTTTGCGAACATGATTCTTTAATCACATTTAATCAAGTTCGCAAAGGTTCGAACCTCACACCTGCAACACAAAGAAGACAGCATGTTAGCAACGGTTAAAGGGTGAGTACATTTTTTTGAGACACCCTTTATATCTGACTAGCATTGGAAGTCAGATAAATAAAGTATTACCGCAATATACACTGGGTATCTGTAGACAGGATACGACATGTAAATAAACTTTAAGAGTTCCTCTATCGTTTTCAATTATCCCCATCGTTATACCTTTCATAGTTTATTTATTATTAATTTTTTAAAAGGGTGCGTTACCTATGCGGCACCCTGTATAATCGACTATAGATATAGATACATGTCGATTATATATCTACATATATAATCTACTATATATCTCCGTCTCTCTCTGTATCTGTGTGTGCGCGCCCTATTATTATACTTTCTATCTATTACTGAAGAAAAATTATTGAACTGGAATCAGAACGGGTATGCATCTATTACAAGCATTGTATTGTGAATACCAAAGGCACCCGATCACTATAAAATACTCGATTTTTTCCCGTTATTAGCGTCCTTCTCTTAAATAGCCATATTATCGGTAGGATAAAATAGAAAATGGAAGTTCTGTATACATTTATGGAAAAATATCCAGATTCTGATAGTATCGCGAGTAAAACTGAAATATGTATTTTATTTTATAGATCCTGTTTTTTTTTCACTTTAAATCAAGGAATTTCAACGGGTACTATCTGGACCATGTTATCGGTAGGTAAGATACATAATGGAAGTTCTGTATATATTAATGAAAATATTTATTTAAAGCACAATAATTCGTCGCAAATTTTTAGTGCATTCATCCTTATAATAATTTCAAACCAAGAAAATCTAAACCGTAGAACTTCCACGGGAACTGTCTAGTGTATTATATTATTCATATTATATTAATATTATAATATTTGAATATTTATTATAATATATGAATGAAAAATACTTTGATGATGACATTTTTACGTCCTGACATTCTGAAGTTATTTGAGTTAGTCTAGTTCAGAATCTGCTCTTGTTCTTTGTATTGTCATATCGCATAAAGAACAAAAAGGGCAGGAAAGTTGTTCACGATGTCTCCTTGACCTTCATGATGTCATGCAGGGGATGTGGACTTAGCAGATTGTAATTTCATCTTGCTTCTTGAGTTAAATATCTTCCGATACACTGCCTCAGGCCACAGCAATAACTGTGTAAGAAGCTATGTATAACCATCTGCAGTTGTAGTAAATTGTGTACATACTCATCAACATAATGAAAAATCGATTTCCCGTCAGATTGATTTGTTTGCGTTAGATTTTTGCTATCTGAGCAAAACAGTAACGTTTCACTGGCTCATGGCCACATTAGTAAGAATCCATGATTTAACTTTAAATTAAAACTCCCTTAGCATTTGCTGTAAAGTGATCGCTTTTATTCGTTTACCTAACATAAGTTTAGCGACTTCTGCCCATGAGTGTAATAATTGTGAACTTTTATCCGGTTTTACCTGATGTACAGAAAACTAAAACGACAAGATGATCAGCTGTGTCAGAAATCATATTCGTGTTAATATTCCCTTATCATTACACTGTCTCGCTATCTGGATAATGCCATCATCATATCACGGATAAAGGATACCCAGCAATCATACCTGCATCATAGTAAATTTCAGTGAAATGAATGGACTCATATTTACATTTAAATATATAAAGTGAAGAAAAATAAGCATTTTTAAGATTCCAATGGGTTGTTTTAATAAACGAAAAAAACAGCACTATAGGCAAATTACATGCGCTACTTGAATTATTAAGTGACGTTGCTCTATAGATGCTCGAAAAAATAGCAGTAGCTGAAATGAATTCAGAAAGAGGAAAATAAAAAATATATATATTTCCATCAGATTTCATACATTCAATTTTACCATGATTTTTAAAGCATTCGTGTTAAAACATATCAGGTGAGAATTTTTTGCGGAGAGTGTCGGAGTGTTACCTATTTCAGTCTAGATTCATTTCATCTGCTGCTTTCTCTCTTTTCATGGAGACAACACCAGTGTAAGCTCTTCACGTGCTGAAGATTAGATAAACTGATTACAGTTCTATCATTGTAAGTCTATCTTATCGCACTCGTGTGGATCAGCCACTAGTGATGAACTAGAGACTCGGATGAGAGTTCCTGCAGGAATGGGCTAATTTTTATACACTCACATAAGTTATTATTTCACTATGAAGAATTGTTCTCTGATCAGACATACAGTACCAGATATCAGTATTGATCAGGTTCATGTGCTAAGCTATTATTTATTATCGTGGCTTATAACCCACATAGATATCCATATTAACTTTTTAATTCTTTACACAAATGATATTAATCCAATATGATGCAAAGATTTGTTGCAGTGTCAATAAAAATGAAAGTTTTTAAATTCAAATGTATAATACTACAGTTTAAAGAACGTATAGTCTCGATAGATAGCATCTCGATAAATTCCAGGGAAATTGCGTTGATTCTGTTCAACTTTTAAAGAAAGACTCTTAGAAGTCCAGTCGGGGTCTTGAAAATTAGTTTATGACGAATTGTTTTTAACAATTCTATTGATTTCAAAGTTAGGCCCTCACTATTGTCGAGATTGTATTGTAATAATGTTTCTGTAAGGCTAGTCTAGTCGATGAAACTATTTTCCACAGTCTTTTTCCTGAGTACATATTCATCTTTTGTTGTTGGTGTATGCATTTTTAGTTTATGTTTTTTTACATTCATTGTTTCACTCTCTACGTAATATACATGAAACAATAAAGGAAAAAATACCATTTGATTACACATTAGTTAAAATCATTTTACACAAACTAAGGTTGCGCGTCTTACGGTAGAAATCTTTGAAGTTGCGAGTTATTGCTCGCTCTGGAACAGAAATCTTTTCTCAATATCTAGTGGAGTAAAGAGATATTAGCTGCTGATAACAATATGAGAGTCTTTAATTTGCGTACTACAGTTGACACATGAACAGTGTTAATGAGATTTTAGAGATGATTTTCGATTGATATTTTAGCTAGTGTCTTAGAACTATCATTCTAGTCTTCCACACCGCAGAAGTCGAAGAGGGAATAAAGATATACCGAAGTTGCAATTAAGAGTGTGAAAGTTAATGCTATTCGAAGCCTTAATTATATGTATTTTATAACGGAGAGAACAATAACGGGCTAAAAAATCATTAGTAGTAGGTCATATAGTAGCATTTTCTTTTAGCTTCTAATGTTGGTAGGGGTATCATCACTATTTAAATTATTAGCTTTAAGAATTGGGAAGAAACAAAGAAAAAACTTTATTCAATTCAAGTATACATAAAATTTACACTAGTTTTCAAGTTCTTAGTGCAAATATCTTAAGACAAGTGATCAGGCGATAATACCAGTCATGATATTACTGCACCGAAGGAAAAAATAAAGTCTCTTGTGCATTGAGCAGTAAAATCGTTTGAGTAGTGTTCTTTAACTTTGTGCCTATATCAACAACTAGACCTTGTTGATGATCATATATCTACAACTAGCATAAGCAAGATATGCGTTATTTAGCATGAAAAATTGTAGTTCTAGGGATTAACTCACTTAGAAAAAGAATGCAAATGGATTGTTTCAACTACAATATTCTGTGAAAATATTCATGCACATGTGAAATGAATGACTGAGATATACTGAATTACAGATTTAGTAAAGACATTGTTATTGTTTTTTATGTATTTCAGTTCGTATATTGTTCTATACGACACGTTTAAATGGGTTATCAGACAGTTATCTAGTTTTTGCTACCCATGTTTATCATTTTTGATAAGAACCATACGCATGTCTTATTTACACCGCACACCGTTTTCGTTAGCGTCCTGACAAAACACTATCGCGGACAGTAATGGCGACGCGTAGCTGTGACGTAAGTGTAATTCAGCACATTTAGTTACATTGAGCCATCATTACATTGATTTTGTTTTGTAAATAAGGGATAATTTGTTTTTAAATAAGTGTACGAGTTTGGTTCTCATTGCTCAAGAGGGACTTCGCATGCTTAGGGATTTACGCGCGAAAATTCTTTCCTGCCACCTGTTGAGTGTTGAAGGCTCCGCCTCCCAAGTTGATGTCTAAAGCAGTGCTGCAACTTAATTTCTAATAATTATTAACTTCCAGTAAATATGACTGTGACTACTGACGATATCATCGAAGAATTTCAGATCTTTGGTGTGGATATTAAAAGCGAACAAATTTTATCGAGATGTGAGTCCTGAGGCTGCCCTTTTGTCGCTCGGTTGTTCACAATAGGTTTAGCTGAAGGCCAGGGAAGTTGATTCAGTGAATTCGTAAAGAAATTTGCGCTCGGAGTTATTTACTTATTGAAATTTATGAGTTTCTTACAGCATTCCAAACCGCTCTATGTTTAGAGTAGGAATTCTAACAAAGTAGCCAAAATGAGTAATGCAGAGTCGTCATAATTTGTCAATTAATGTCTTTAAAATGTTACTCTTTGTGCCATGAAAACATAAATCTACATTTGTCTTATGTTATTTTGTACGATTGCAATGTATAATTTGAAGACAACTGTAGAGCTGCAAGTTTCTATGCCTGTTAAAGAAAAAGATTGTCTTCAGTTAAGTATGGGATGACCATCAGTGAAGCATTTTAGTTTTTTGGCTTACTAATTGCTAAGTTATTTGTGTCTGTTACCTAAATTAGGAAAAATATCAGCCTATTGATAGTAACAAGATGACATCTTGCTACCTCATTTTCTAAATAAAGCTTGTGCTTGTAATAAATATAGATCCTAGGCTTTGAATATTTCTTGTGGCATTACTAAATAAAATCATTGGTTAGTAATTTCTTGAAGTTTCTGTTGAACAAATAAGGATATCTATGATGGCATTTATTATAGCTGTATTGTTCAAAGATTGAATTTTCAATATCTTATACTTGGAATTGAAGGCAGCTTTGGCTGAAACCTTTGTTATTTGTTCTTGTGCATGTCATTTTTTGCCATGTACCATGACTTGTTAAAGCTCTCTTGTATTATTTGGGAATTTGTTGAGGTTTTATGAATATTTACAATGTAGTAACTTGAAGTTGAACTTGAATATGCTTGAGGGATTCATTTCAATATGTTGCCCTGTAATTTGTCCCATGTATGGCATGCAGCAATGTGCCATACATGGTAGTCAGATAATAGTTGGTGGGAGACCATTTAACCATCTTAACTGATTAATGCTTACTGGCAAGTCAACTTTCAACATCAAAAAAGTTATATAATTTCAATGCTACACTGCAAGATGCATAATATGATGCTATATCTAGGTCAGTACTTGTCTTGTTGTTACATTTCTTTTATAATAAGTCTGTACTAATGAATCTGCATAACTTCTGTAATGTAGCAAGTTGATTTGCCAGTTGGCAGTAATTGGTAATTGAGTACTCAAGTTGGTAAAGTTTTCAAAACTCAAGTGAGAAGTTAATGCTTGGCACAAAAAGTATAATTCACATTTACTATTTAGTTATCATAGCTGTGTTAAATTAAAACATAAGAATTAACCAAATGAAAGATAAAAGGAGGGTTCAAAGACTTTTTGAATGGAATCTGAGTAAAAGTCTATATTGGGAAAAAATTTGCTTGGGCATGAAAGAAAGCTAAAGATTTACAAAATTGTCAGAATTGTGAGATGTGTGGTGTGAACATATGTTCAAAAATAATTGAGGTGAAAGGCTGGAGTGGGGATGCAAAATTGAAAGAAGGAAATAAAAATTTTGATTTGAAGAAATAGAAAAGCACAGCATGACTGGGAATACTGCCTTAACATGGTATGCCCATGTGAATGAACCAAAGATTGGAATGTTCTATGATGGAAGTTTTGGCAATCAACTCCTGTTTGCTGTAAGGCATGAAGTGTAAATAGGCCCACATGAAGGTGGAATGAGGGGATAATAGGTTATGTATGCAGTGCAACAGAGTAGAGAAATTGAACATCTGATTTTAGAATGTGGTAAACATGAGCTGGAGCAAATGAGCTTTATGGGTGTGGCTTGTGAGCAGTTTGAAGAGAATTGGTGAAACATCAGATGTGTTAAAGAGGACTCCAGTGTGAGCTATCTTGTAAGGCTGGAAGAAGAATGTAACAAGATTGTTGTGGATGCAATGAAAAATTTCTTAGCACATGAATGGAATAAGACATTAACTTTGAACAGTGTCACCTGCACTAGTATTACTATCTGAACCAAGAATGCAGATCTGTTTCAAACAAACTGGCTCTCTCAGTGATGCCCTCACTTTGCTTACTTGTTTTTACATTAAATGGCCTTAGGTGACCGTAGGGGAATTATCTTGGACAAGACTGGCATACAGGCAAAAAATTAAGGGATACCACCCTATGTGTTTTAGAGTAAATTAAAAGCTGTATCAAAGGGTCCAACTACAGTCAGCCATCAGGTTGCTTTATATTGTAGCACCATAATAGTCTTGGATTGTTTTTGAATGATTTTTTTTTGGGAATGGGGAATATATAGAATTTCCCAATTATACAAATTTTAGGCTATTATGTTCATTACACTTTATTTACTATATGTATGTCAGAATTGTGTAAATTCATTGTTCTACTCTAGTAGTTGATTGCTTATTAGTACATGTTTTAAATATTTGATGCTCAAAGAATTGTACATTTTTTTAACACTAGAACCAATTGTTCTTTTAAACATTTTACCTTTATTTTATACTTTCAAATTCAAATGTCTGGCAACCCATTTATTGGTCCAGAATAGCCTACTTGATGCTCATATCTTGATAGATGGACTTCCTTATCTTAGATTTTTATGCTAGCATTTTAATCTCTCCACACAAGAAATCAGATTGTAGACATGAGTATTTGTTTGACACTTGTTGAATGACTTTGTGGCTGTGGTCTCAGTTATAGTATTTAAAATGCATCTTGATTGTGCAAGAAACAAATGGTATCTAAATTGGGTCTGCTGATAACATTTAGTGTGTTTGAGGGTTAGCATCAATATTTGTTATAATTACATATTGACAAACTAGAGCAGACATAATTGCCAGCACAGTATTGGTATTGACTAAAGTGTGTAGTGGATAAATGAATTGCTGTTCAGTTTGTGTTATGTTTCAGCAGTTGGCAGAGGGGAGCAAAGGCATTCCAAGCACAATGTTTAAAGAAACCCTAGTTTGACCAGTGCGAAAGCTCACCCTATATAGGAATTGGTAGAAATGCTGTAGTGGTTTATCTCTGATAAATTTTTCACTCATTCATTTGGATACTAATAAAATGCAATACTCCATCTGTTGAACTTGCCTCATGAAGATTCCTATTATATCTGTGCATCAATACTATACTTGAAGGGATCTGTTAGTTAAGACTATTAGGTGATAGGTTAGCTATATTTAATAGATTATGTGTATGCCTGCTGTCACAAGTTTCTATCTGTTGATTTCTTACAACTTGTGTACAGGTTTTGATTTGTGTGGCCGCTATGAGCTTGCAGCAGACCAGCTGGCAGCGAGCTGGCTGGGCTTCGTGGCATCCAAGTCACTGGGGGAGATGACACTGGACCTCCTTGATGATTTTGAGCGTGAGCAACTCAATAAGAAAAAGTTGTCTTCTGGTATGAAGAAGACATCTCGGCTTAATAGTTCAGCAGTCATGTCGATGTTCTCGACTGGCCTTGATGACATGCTGGTACATGATGATATTCTTGTAACATATGGAGCTTCTCCTGTTGTTGCTAAGGTGGGTATAGTGTGTTTACCTTTTTTTGTACCTACCTAACTCTTGAAGTCCTTTTTAAATGTCTTGAAACCAAACTTAATATGTTTATCAACCCAGCATTGACTCGACAGGGATGGAACTTTCAGAACATGTTATGGTTCTGCTTGTTCAGACCTTGCCTTTAGTATGATCAGCCAATGAGCTCAGTCTGGTTGTGTTGCATTTCTCGGTTTGGTTAAATATGGGGTTAGTAAAGGGTTAATTCAAGTTTTGAGCTGTTTAGAAATGATTATTTTTGTGTTGGTTCAATAAAGGAGCCTGAATATGTGCAATTGAGTTGGGGTTCAGTTTTAATAAAGAAATTTAGACTTCAATCCTATTCATTCTGAAATATCTTGTTCATAGTATATACTCTATTGTGCTGAATTATTCCTTTTAGCTTGGATTGTGGAGTTCTCTAAATAACAATGTTTATAAAACACAAGTAATTTAATGTGTAAGTTCATGAAGCATGGAATTATTTTTCAGTTATAGTTTCCTTATTGTTTATAGGTACACTTTTGTTTTTATTCAAGGTTAGTTCTTTACTTTTTAATATTATAATGACTGGTCTTTTCCTTCATTGTATGGTATGCTGTACAGAGAATGATCTGTTGAATACATTATTCAACGAGTTTTCTCATTTTACATTCATTTTTCAATTATGGATATTACAGACAATTGATGTCTCTTACAATTATACATACCTTTTATTTGAAATTTGCAGTCCATGCAGATTTTTTATAGTATACAAGCTATGCGTGAATATTGTGACTTGAATATAATACTGTATAATATTCGATATGTAAGGCTTGCGCAGCCATCGGATTTCTTTATTTCTTACTTTTTTCTATCTTCTGATGTCTTCAATTTTGGATACTCAATAATTCGTGATATGCACATAGAAAGTGGACAGGAATACCAGAAAACTTACTGGTCGAAGTCGATCTGAGAAGAAAATATACCCACAAAGTTCTTCGTGGTGAATGACTAGCGCTTCAAAAATTGATCATAGAATTGTGTAAGACATGGTAACTCAAATGTTTAAAATGGCAGTGCTGTACTGCGCTGATTGCACTTCTACCTGAAATACCGTAAATATTCTGCGGCTGCCATGAAAGGAAAGTCTTAATAATAATAATAATAGGCCTATGCATACGTCTGTTCTTCTAATTGTCGTAGCCGTTACAATTTGGCGGATGAAGTTCTGTCTCGGTAAGATTTCGATTACCCCTCCAATTAAGAAGAGCAAGAAGATGTATTTTATGGTCTTGCTTGGTGTAACTGGGGCCCAAACTGGGTGATAATTTCTAATGTCTCGAAGAATCTCACTATAGTATATGAAAGGTTACTCAATCTGCTGATATAAGAAGTTGCTCACTACACTGCAGTTCATGGATACGTGCGTTGGCCACAACAGATTCTTGCTTGGTCAGTGACGGGTGTTGGTCTGGTGCGTGCGGTTGAGGTCATGACTAGATCTACACTCGTCATTGATGTGGCAAACATCGTCGTTGATGTGGCAAACTGTCATTGATATGGCAAATCTCTTAATTCTTGACAACCACCACTGGACTAGGTGCGACGTACTCGTTGATTCTACCGCCGGCAATTCTGGATTCACAACGACGTGATTACCGTGTCTTCAAGGAGAGGACAAGCCATTTTGTCTTGACGTGATAATAAAAGCATTTGACTTGCACGATTGGAAGTTTTCGTGAAGATCCCTGGATTAATGGACCCATTTAACTATTTCTGAAGTTCTTTGAACTGAAAGTTTTCTTCCATATATTCAGTGATGCAAGTATAAAGGGAAGAATCATGAAATCTGGCAATACATTCCTTCAGTAACTAGGGCTCGTGTTGCCGTGGTGATGGGTGAGTAAAGCGTCTGGTGATGGTGTAAATGACATGACTAGATCTTTACTCATCCACTGCTGCTGCTTTGTCGTCCTTATAGTCAACTGATGATCACAAGGAACAGTACACCAGCCATCGCTTAGCGTTTGTTATTAATTGTAATTTTGTATTTCTATTAGTTGAGCGTGCTTAATACTCAGTAGGTTAAGTATTCAATGGCTAGTATGTTACAAACTGGGGTTATTTAGTCGTGTTAGAAAATATATTTAGGTACAGAAACAAAAAACGTCTGTGTGGCAAATTCTGAAAATATATTTACAGGGTGATCCAAAATAAAATTGCCCGAAATTTTCTTATTTGTATCTAGTATACCAATGAGATGGATACGATAGATATGTAGATCCATTTTATGCATGCAATAGGTAAACTGGATACCAATAAATAATGAAATTTCAGTCAATTTTTTGGGGTCACTGTTCACAGTACTTCATGGTAGGCATCTCAAATTCATCTTAACATGATAGAGGTCTCAAAACATTAGATGTTCGGTGCATTTTTAGGACCTTTTCATGTTCGTTGCTAACATTACACACATATGCAGATGGAAAATGGTCTACCAAGCCTGGACGCACCTGCAACTCCTGTCTCCAAGTTTAATGAGAAGAACAATAGAGCAGCACCAGTTACTCCTCACAGGCGCTTGACTGCTGCGCACAAACTCCACTTGTCACCCAGGTATTTAGCAAAGCTCGTGGATGCTTTACTTAATTGCCGAAGAAAATGGTAATATTTTCTCGACTCGAGTTCATTGAAATTTGTTGTTTCCTAATTCCACGGCTCGATTGTGATACTGAATTGTCTTCTCTGTTTTTGTTTTTATTTGCATAAACCGTAATGTACGATTCACATTCAACTCGTTAAAAAAAAGATACTTGAAATTTCTTATTAACCACTACTGCGTGCACTAAGTAGCGTTTAATTTTTGCTACTACCGAACAGAATAGTTGAGAGCAAGTACCGTATTTGACGGCACATGGGACGCATATTTTCCACAATTTCGGCTCAAAAAATTGCCCTGCATCTTATACATCGTATGTGAAATTTTAGACCTCCCGTAGGCCTAGGCTAATCTCTCTGACGCTCACCAGCGCAGCTTACCCTCAGTACTTCGTCTTATTTGTCGTTTTCGTCGTCGCGTTTTATATGCCGTCAAATACGTATTTCAGTAGAGTTCTTTTGCACTAATTGAATTTCTTGACAATGCAGCGTGGCAGTACCGTCTGAGCGCTACAGTTCCCGGTCCAATTCAGGCACAGTGGTGGCGACGTACGTGTCTCCAGACCTGGAAGCCCCTGACTTCACTACCAAGCTCTGGACTGCAAATCAGGACTTCACTCCTAAGGTGAGCTATTGAACTGCTGCTTTATTTCCGTGATTCGGTTTTGTGATCGGACTCGTCACGTGAACTCGCTCGATGTTCAGTAACGATTCTGAGAGTCTTACTAAACCATTTACTTCAGTAAAATTTAGTGATTTTGCTTCTTTCCTAATTTTATAGCATTACTTTGATTGGCTAGTGCCCGAGACATCTGGCAACAGGGGTCCTATTCTTCATGATTATGTTCTTGTTCTTGCTTCTTGTTTTATTGTACTAGTTATCTTCACGGGCTTTTAGATTCTTCATGTTAGCCAATTAGAAAAACTTCTATTCTGTTGGGGTTGTATGTTGAAAGATTTTATTTAGAGTATCATAATAATAATATTAATATTTGCTAGCGCTTCAGTGGAGAGTATCGTAAACTATCGTATACCTCAATAGTAAGAGTTTTTGAGTTTCTCTGTGTCTTCCATGACGGATGTTACTTCTCTACACGGTGTTTGAGAATTCTTTGAACAAACTTCTACCGTAGGTTTCTACTGGTTAAATAAGCATAATTTTCTATATGGAGGGGTATCCAAAAATGTTATTTGAAAATTACAGACATGAAATATTGAAGAAGACTTGATTCAACTGTTCCTCTTTTCATCGGAAAAACGCCTTTTGATGCACCTGTGCATCGAAAACATTTAGTTTAAAAGCTCTTGAGACTTCCAAATAAAAGGGTGTCCTTGGCTAAATGAAAAATGAAATTCCGAATATTTTTATTTTGTAGGAATATAAACTTTAGAGTAAGGTTAGCAGTCACAATAGGTGTTCGAAATTCCGCCCATATGCTGCTATGCATGCGTAGAGGCGCCGGCGGAATGGTGGTTGAACCCGTGTGAAGACATAAGGTGTTTCAGTAATTTTTGTTTAGGCATCAATAATTCTGCAGGTAAGCTTTTCTGATGGAACTGGTGTTCGAACACTAAATTCAATAGGTATCCCCAAAATTAGAAGTCAATGGGCGTCATGTTAGGAAACCTGAGTGGACAAGAGAATGGTGTTCTACGACCAATCGGCGTTGTGGATGCCGATCATCCAATAGCCTAACAGCAATCATTAAGTGTACAGGTGCATCATCATGTTGGAATCACATTCCTCTGCGAATTGCCAGGGAACATCTGATTAAGTGCATATGTTAGTTCACTATTTGGTAGTCCGTTATCGTTTATAGCCATGCTGTAGATCGACTGCTCAGTGTAAACTAACGCTCCGAGTGCATTTGTGTCTTTCTGTGGAGTGCAGTAGCCTGTCAATCGAAAATTAAGAGACGAGGGTGAGCAGTTGGATTAAATCGTCCCGGAACATTTCCAGTCTCTGTAACTCATGAACAAAATATTTTTGGATACTCCTCCATGGAGGAAATTATGGTTATTTAACGTGCAGGAACTTTCAGTTAAAGTTTGTTCAAAGAATTTTAAAACACTATACCTTAATAGTATCACAGCTAACTGCGTCAAAAAAGATAAAATGTGATTTTCCTTAGATTGTTCTGAACGACATCCTGTAGATCCTGTAGCACTGGTGGTGAAGAACTTCTGTTTTCGAGTTGCATTTTATTGCATTGTGTGATTAGACAGTCTTCTTAAAAATTCTTTCACTATGTGAAAACTTAAGGACCTTTCTGGTGAAAATTTTATTTGAATTCCAACGAGTGATTGACAATTCCCTAAACTCAACGTTTTAGCCGTAATCAAGAATATTTAAAGTTTTAAAGTATTTAAACCTGTAGTTTCAATATGGAAGAACATCCTTCTCTTTTCGAATCAACGGTAATAAATTCGAAATTATTTTTTAACTCACTCGCAACAGTGAATTTCATTTGTGAAATTAACTCAAACTTCTTGACTCTTAATTTCAGATTTTTTTTAATTTTAGGTGGAATTGACAAGCATGGAGAGTTGCAACAACAAGCTCATGTTTGAGAAGCTGAGGGAGTGTGCAGCGCTGGCTGAAGACTCTATCATGCACATGGCAGAGCAGCTCGCGCCTGCCTTTGGTGGTGACGACTGCTGGAGCTCCATGGACGTGCCCTCTAACGTGAGCTAATGTCCTCTAGCGTGGGCTAATGTGCCCCCTAGCGTGGGCTAATGTGCCCCCTAGCGTGGGCTAATGTGCCCCCTAGCGTGGGCTAATGTGTCCTCTAGCGTGGGCTAATGTGCCCCCTAGCGTGGGCTAATGTGTCCTCTAGCGTGAGCTAATGTGTCCTCTAACGTGAGCTAATGTGCCCCTAGCGTGGGCTAATGTGCTCCTCTTATTAGAATGAGATGTGCTCGTTGAATGACTCGCCATTGCTGACACCATTAAAAATATTAGTACATAGTTGGCTTCTATGATGTGTCGAAGTACGAAAGTGGTTTCCGTGTTGAACAAAACTACTCATTATGTTTTCAGTTTTGTACTAAAAATAATGAATGTAATTTGGAGAAATAACTTCTAAAATGCCTTGGTTTGATTTTCATGCATGGAGGAGATATAATAGACGAAGGAAGTAAGCGTAGTTACGCTAAAGCCATCGGTTTTCTTTTATTTTGTCGCATTTCATGATGAAAGTAATTTATGAATGTATTATTTCATTGAGGAATAGTGATATCATTGTCAGTAGTTGTTGGGATTTGTTTTTCCGAAAAATTGTCGAGCTGCCCGTAGCAGAATTAACAGTTCTCATTGGTAGAGCGTTCTATTGGTTGAATTGTTCAGGCTCATTTAATCCTCTTTCCTTCCTCTCATAGGGACGTCCATTGTACCAAACAATTGGTATTGTTCATGAACTGCTTCGTTTTTCTTTTTTTACTTGTTACCGTTCAGTTCTTAGATACTTGCATTTTTTTCTTTTCGAGCTGTAGCAGGCTGTACAGACACACTGATATTCAGTATACTTTATATAATGAACTGAAATCCATTGTTATATTGTCATGAAGTTTTTAATCGGGTTATATGTTTGTGGCGCTAAACATAGTATTTAACTAATTTTTTACACCCTCTCAATACAAAAGTGAAGAGTGAGAGCGCTTGACATAATTATCATTACTTATCAATACACTAAATGGTACAGGAGCCGGTGAACTGCGTAGGTCGAGTTTGCTGTGACAGTGTGGGCAAACTGAACGCTGCTTCTGTGCTGCTGGAAGGGTCGCGGGAGCTCACTGGCGCAGCGGTGCTTCCTCTCGATTTGTCCGAGCTAGACTCGTATGCTCTCTTTCCTGGTCAGGTGAGAACTCTACTCTCACCTAAACTTGTCTATGGTGTGAGAAACTCACGTTACTATTCGGCTGAATATTCAACTCTCTTGTGAATAGAGATAGAAATTTTTGTTAAGGCAATGCTGTTCACCTTTTACCGTAAAAGACATGCAGATTACTTCGTAAAAGTCGGTTAGTTTAGCTTTATAGCATGGGATGTTAGTGAGTGGTCTCTATCAAATGAATTATAGTGTGTTAATGCGTGACGAAATGGAGTTTCTTGAATTTTTACTATCATAAAAAAAATAGATTTCACGATCAAAAAATTGACTGAATAGCCACACTTCATTTTTACGAGCTACATATGAGTCGAGATGCTATTCTCTCTATCAGTTTTCATTACTTTAGTTGTAAGAATTTAATTTGTATGAACTTTCAATAATGCACAATAAGGCCGCTTGTTTTCTTTGAAGTAGAGTCTAATTATATTTGTAGAGAGTATTAACGAATTTGAATAATCCTGTACACTTATCTGTATACTGTCGGACAGATGTGTTGTTTTTATTATATCATAAATGTGTAAATTTTTTCATCAGTGCTGAGAATTCTGATTAGGAAGATGCTACTGAAAGGTCATATTGGAAGGCTATATCTGTTGCTATGTACTTTTTCAAATCTAATACCAATTTCAAATTGAACCTCTGTTTAGTGATTTGGGTGGTTACATCGTAAATATCAATCCTTTACTGAAAGAAATTTTTCTAATTATTACTGGGGTAGTTAAACCAGGAATATAATAATTATACTAATCACTATAGTGTACTGATTTCATATACAGGATCCGGACGATTCTGAATGTGTATTTTAACTGAAAACGAGATTTTACTAAATTTTGATGCGATTTGTAATAATAATAACGATGCCATCGGTGGAGAACGCTTCAGAACTACAAGGTTTCTACAATTATCCACTTAACTCCTATCCCTTGCTATTCATTGAGGTAGTGGTAGATTACAGTGGCAGCTTGGTTAAAATGCTCATTTTGTATGTTGCATAGGGCTTTTCATATTAATGAGCCTCTTTTTTCACTCTGATAGTGAGCAAAACTTCTGTTACGGTCGGAGACATTAAAAAGATGTGAATATACAGTACTTCAGTAGAATAAACTAGTGTCAATTGCTATAGAATAGAACTAGATTACTCAGTTGGCTAGTCAACAACTAACGAAGAGCGTTAATGCATGCGTGCAGGTAATTGGTGTGACCGGCGTTAACGTCTCGGGTAAAAGTCTCGTAGTGGACAGACTTGTTGCTGGTCGTGTGCCTTCTCTCCCGCCACATCCCATCACCATCACCCAACACGGTGGTAAGGGAAGTCTTTAGCTCGTTATCTAACCATGGCAACTCACGCTAACAAGCAAAATTAACCTTCCTGAGTACACGAACGTCACTGCTGTGTTAACCCTTTAGCGACCAATTTGTTTTTCTAGTTTCTACATTTAAGCTCACAAAGACCGTCTGTACACTGATGCAATGAAGCATACTGAGAGCCAGGCAGCCAAAAGAACGACGCTGTAACATGCCGAAGCGTTCAAACCTAGTAGCAACCTCATATTGCTCACTGTTTAATTATTAGAACAATTCTCCCAAAGACCGTGAAAGGCGACCGAATAGTCCACTTGGTCGCTAAAGGGTTAAAACTCGTTAGAATTTAGAGATAATTGATATGCTTTGTTCTATTTATTAAACTTTATTCACAAGGGCTACGAGCCTTACTCTAATGTTCATGACTTCCAGGTCCGGTGGAAGTTGTGGTGGCGTGTGGGCCTTTCACGACCAGTGATAATCTGCTTTATGAACCGCTCCATGACTTGCTCGACACTCTGGTCAGGTACGTGAAACTGCTGGAATGTACAGGGGGTTCCTAAATGATTAGCACATTTGTTGCTTGAAACTAAAGTAGAGTAATTGAAAACGTGTTCTTGCTTTCAAATTGTACTCATGATGCAATTTTGTTGAAATTCCTTTGCTTTGTAAATGCATTATTCGTTCTTAGCCCTGTGCTTGAGCTGCGACCAGCACCGAATTTATACTTTGAAGTAGTAATACGAGAAGGTTACAGAAAAGCTAGTAATTTCAAAGTGGTTCCATTCCATTTTCAGAAGTAAACAGGTAGGAATGATTTTTAAACCATTTCATTCAGGTCTTCCATGTGTTTCAATATATATATTTTTGAAACATTTTGTGTTACAGGAGTGCAGCAATCACTAATTGCTTCCATTGTAGAGTATTACTATGGGGCAAGTGCTACTCGATTTGCATGGTGAAACAAAATTCTTGAAACTTCATACATTCCAGAGTGTGTACCACAATCGAAAGTTAAAATTTATATATCAGCTTTTAAGACTCGTATTTTAACACGTTGCCTCCCATTGCCTGATTGGTGTAAAACTTCACTTTGTACGCATAGTCACTAGAAGGATCTGAAAAAATTACAGTACCTAACCTAAGTGGTACACACACGTACCACTTCGGAGTCAACGTGTTAAGATTCTAATCCAGCACATGGGCGTATTTGAGATTCATTTCACGTTTCTTGTAGTTCAGTCTTAGATCTGAATTTTTTAAGAAAACCGGATTTTTATTTTTTGTACATTGTTACCAGGACCCCTCCTCACGTGTTGATCTTGCTGGGCCCGATGTTGGACGCGAACCACCCTCTGCTGGATGATGGCAGCGTCACAGAGACGTACGAGGCTGTGGTCAACAGGGCTATCGGCTCAGTCACCAACGCTCTCGTCAAGTGAGTGTTACGCCTTTAACCAGTCAAGTTTTCAAACATTAGTAAATTTCAGTGCATCTTTTGCAAGGCCAGGTCCTGGAGTTGTATAAGTTAGCACTTTTGCATCATGTTATGAGTGGTATGTTCTCATTAAGGTGCAGTTTACAAGTGTTGAACACCTTGTCTGTATTATGCGTTTTATACCTCGGCCTAAGTGTGTAGTTTGATAAAGTATGTCGCGAGCTGTTTTGTTTACTATTAGTTTAAAGGGACTAAACTTGTCGGTCTCGTGCCGTTGATCCGTGTCCGATATTATACTTTTTCTCTCATGAGTCGATGGGCGCTCAGTCTAGGGTGTTTTTATAAATGTGTTTTGCTATATTCAGTCTCATAATCCTACTTTGTTTTATCGTACATGTGTGATTCACAGTCCGAATTATGGAAGTCTGTGACTTGTTTCAAAGTATTCGTACTGCTCCACTGGATGAGCCCATCTACAAGAATGCATTAATAGTTCCCTTTTCTTATTGACGATACGTAGCAGTCTTTATATCAAAAGTAAGAAATTTTTTGTAGCTTCACTTGGTTCCATCTTTTTCACCTGTGCCAAATTATTTGTGCAGATGTAACACGGAAATTTTTATTGCATCATCGTCGCGCGATGTGACGAGTAGCTGGGTATACCCCACAGGCCCTCTCTCGTACCCCACAACCTCTCCGCGCCTTCATCTGGTCTCTGACCCCGCCCTGCTGATGGTGGAGGGCGTGGTTATTGCCATCACTACACAAGACATCGTCATGGACATTGCCAAGGAGGAACTTGCATTGTGAGTGGGGTCCACACCTTGGTTGGACTGCTCGTTTCTTAATTCTTTGAAGATGAACATCAAAGGCGGGCCATTAGGTGTATTGAATGCTGCCTGTTTCAGTTACTGTTTTAACGGAATTGGGTCAATCTCTTGTTTCCAATTAAAAGAAATCTGTATCTTGCATCAATATATTGAATTAGTGTGGAAGCAGTCATATTTCTAATTAAAGTTTACATGAAATGGAGAGTACGTGTTCGTTTTGTCGTAGAGCTTGACAAACATTTCAGCTGTTTTTTCTAATGCAAAATATAGTAGAAGCATTTTCATTAGTGTTAGTGGTAGCGTTAGTAAAAGGTTGTCTGCTTATGTGCTTCGGTGTCTTTCACACTTGGTTCCTAAAATTGAGAAAAACATTTTTAGTTCTTATGCTCAACGTATCGTCTTCCAACAACGTTGTATTATGAAAGAAGAAACTTTAATTAATTGTATGATATATTAATCTACTTACTAATGTTAAATATGCCCCTGGACTGAATAAAAATAACTATCGTCAGCCCGAGCCAGCAAGGTGACCGTCTGCAACGTCTCGTGCATCACATCCTAGCGCAACAGTCGCTGTTCCCTGTGTACCCACCTCCTGACCACCTGTCCTTGTCCCCGTCCCTGCTGCACGCCCATGCTTGTCTCAACTTCAAGCCGCATGTACTCATCTTGCCTTCTGACATCCGAAATTTCATCAAGGTAAGTTAATGCATCCTTTAATTGTCCTGCTGTTAGAAATAAACCTAGTTAAACGGATTTTGAAGGTAGCCAACCACGTGAAACAGACTTGGCTCTGGATGAAGAACCCTAGACTGACGAGTGTTTAAGTGGAATATACAGCAATGGGAATGAAATGATTGTTAAAGTTCAAACATAAATAGATCTAATATAGAAACCAATAGGTGTATGAATGAATATTAATACGGCGTCACAAGTCACGGACGAATAGAAAACTGTGGAGAAAATTACATTTGTAGTGCAATTGTCAAACCATCGACATGTTGGATTCCAAGATATATTTTCAACCAGTTTTCCAATATACTCAAAAGTAATGTCAAAGGTGAAAAAAGGTTCATATTGGATGCAGAAGAGACGAACGTTTGAAAGACATGGACTTGAGAAGATTTTTACAATGTCTTCAATGTTTGTCCTGTACGTAAAAACATCTGGTGTATATGATTGTATTTAAACTATCAATTCGGCGAAAGAGATTACTTATTAACTCAACATTTATAGTATGGTTGTTTGTTGATTGTCTAACGTACGTTCTATCGTCCCCAGAATGTGTCTGATTGCGTCGCCGTGAACCCCGAGCGTCTGTGCAAGGGCAAGAGCGGTGGGTGTTACGCTCGGCTAGAGCTACTGCCTCCGGTCGGTGACGATCCCTGTGAACCCTGCATTGTGGGGGCCGTCATCAGAGTGTGAGAATTGTTGAACTGGCAACGGTGAGGATAAAAAACTCGAACTTGTTATACAGCAAGACTTGTGAAGTTCATAGCTGCCGACAGTGGTTTTGTCTCAGTCCCAGGTGCCTGTTTTTTTTTGCCTAAGGCTGAGGGGTTAGAGTAACTTAGTGAATATAAAACGAGTATTTACACAGTGGGACACTGACACCCAATGTTTGTTTGGCATTTTTAAACACCGCTATTTGCGTCTGGAATTATTAAACAATGCTATATTATATCATGTTCCCACACAACTTTTAAATCGCTAGACTACCTAAGCAGGAAAGGAAATGACAGCTCTGCATTAAAAGTTTTACTCAGCACTTTGTTTTTGAACCGTGTTTTATTTGTACGTAAAATGAGACTAAACAACAGTTAACTGCGAAAAGAAAGTGAGACTAATATATCATGACATCTTAGTCATTTGATTGGCACATATATTGCGTAATAATGACATTTATTTCTTCTGATGCAAAGCTTAAGCCAAAATATAACCATACATACGCTTTCTAATTACATCCTGTAACGCTCATGCACCTCTTTCATCAAACTTTTGAACTTACACGTTCTATTGTTAGTTTCTTCAATGCATTAAGATTAGATTCGCCTGACTTTGTATGTCTGTTTACATCCACACAGCGAAAAATTTAAGCAACGTACAAAGCTTACGCTGTCTATAAACAATACGTTTCAGAAATTACAACGTTAGTAGTCTACGACACAGGCGACTAGCCCCTACAATATTTGACACGCTACAAACAAGATAACTTTAAATGCTTTGTGCCTCCCTCGCACATTTCTTGCACACATAAACACATCTACCGATGTTATATCACGGTACCACAATAGTGAATACGACGCACAATCTACAATATACTCATTTGATTATGAAAATGTTTCTCCAAATAACGCTCTTATGAAATGCAATTATAAGTAAAATCTACGATTTTACAGCCTTTCGTGTTAGTAAAAATTTCGGTACTTGACATTGTCTTTACTTTGGTAAAGGTTTATCACAAGAGCATATCTTTACCCGAAAGTGAAAATAAAATTTCACGTATTAGTTTAAGCAGGGATGGGTTTCATCTAAAGACGTAAAAATAAATTTCGAACAGGAGCTTTGTGCGCCCTGGTAACTATTTGCACAATGTAATTAATGCTAATGCTGAGAAATACAACTAAATTTTAATTCCACTTAAGAGGTTAGCTATAATGTTTAATACATCAAAATCTAAAACAAAACCCCACTGTGCATTTACTGAGGAACCGACAAATGCTACAAAGTAAAAATTTGCTACACATGAAAACTTTAGGAGGACGATTCGAGTCTTGAGACGTACCTCTGATCAGACTTACCAACCACAGAAATTATATTCCGTACTGAATAGAAAACATAACACACAATTACCATAGAAGTATTTTTAAAATCCCCCATTCATGCGTGTAAGACCGCAAACAAAACGTACCTTGACGTGTTCATAACGAGAACTTGAATGCTCTTCACATTAATGTATGATAGTCTTCTACTTCATGCCTCGCGAACTATCTCTTCCTTAGGGAAATAAACTTCCTTTAAAAATTGTTCAGCTAACAGGACTGATAAGTAAATAAGAAGGACATCGATAGCTACACTGAAGCTAAGTAAATAAATATAACGCAGATATACACGAAAGCTGAGTAAGTAAATACATGGATATCCAGAGCTAAGCTGAAGAGTTTAAATTTCATTCTCGTAGCTTTTTTTCAAGCTCACTATTACACATTTGACTTTTTTTGGTAGACTCTCTCCGTCATACACTAATCTATAAATGTTTATTATAACAAATTCGTACTTCAATATTGTTCGTTAAAGGCCTCTCAAATCACATGTGCTCACTAAGACCTTGAATTGAAGTACAGTTGATAGGAATAAAATATTGCCTACCTTCAGGGCTTCTTTATTCACCCACAGACATGCAAAGGTCTCAACCCTAAAATGGTAACCCTCTATTTCAGAACGTGGATACTAGGGAGAAAAATACCCCAGGTTACCGTTCTAGGGTTAAGCAAACGTATTAGTTCGCTGATCAGTTAAGAGCGATTGTAAATGCAGCTCTTTAGTAATGAAAGTGCAGGGGAGATATAAAAATGCCTGTGTACTTATATCTTCAAGTTGAGGATACATTTTACGACCCCTTCAAAAAGTGCTGCAAGATTCCTCGAAGTCGTGACACCCTGGTTATTCAAGAAACAAAACCGTATACATACGAATAACAATAGCGAAAAAAAACATCGAGTAAACGAGTCATCACTGTCACCAATATCAAGAGATCTTGCCAGATAAAAGAAACTTTTGAAGTTCAAAACACCTCTGAATGGATAGTGTTTTTTCAACACGAGAAAAGTTAATAAGATTTTGAGATAAGAACCCGTTTCTCACTGATGTGTGGTTTTAGGTGTCACCTACCTCGTCTCTTACGCTGACCAAATGAAGAACTTCCTCGCTGATAGGTAAAAAGCGACTATTGTCCTTCCTGTTCGGCCAATTTACTACCAGGTCCAGTCGTGAGGTTACAAAAGAAGAGCCAGGAATTACTCACCCGTGGCTGTCTAGTTGCGGTCTCGGTGTATCTCTGGCATCCTTTCTGAAGAAGAAAATCATAAATAAGTACAAGCATTAGCAAATAAAGTGTAAACTTTCTCAATTTAAAACACGTTCTTCGTATATTGTAGAGTCATTGAATTTTTTGAATTTCATTCAATGATTAAACGTAAATGATAAATAATCCCTGAATTTCGTTCAGTGATTAAACCTAGGTCAAATATCTTTAAATCCCATACAATGATTAACCTACCGTAGGGAGCAACTGATCTGACAGGCATAGTTAGGGTACTTTACTTTTGTTAAGCACTTGCAAACATGCACCTGACGGAAGGTTAAATTTGCATGATCAAAAACTGAGATTAAAATACTCGAGAACTCGCCCGTGAGGATGTTCATACCATTAACATGCTAGTCCTCATCGTTCTTGTCATCTTCCTCCTCCTCCTCCACGTCAAGCTTGATCTTGACGAGTGCAGCGTCTTTGGCGACTGTGTCTCCCTTTTTATACAGGATAGCCTGCACCTCGCCAGCAGCTGTAGCCTTCACAATGAACTGTAAAAGAAGTTCAAGCATGAACACTTACAAACGCTTTAAATGGATCACCGTCGTTCCTGAAGTACATTAGTATATTCCTTCATTTGAGTCTTATGTTCTCAATGTTTCGCTCAAAAGGTGAAATTACATAATTATGTGAAGGATAATTTACGTACTATTCCGTTCATTCAAAAAATAACGTTCTTTAAAGAGCTAAAACTGGATTTTTTTTAGGTGAATCCTTGAGGTTTTTCATAGGAAATCTTTAAGAGCAGATTCTCATTTTATTCATACTCCGAAGTGTTGTGTTAGTGAGTATCACGAAACAAGCGTGTAATCCAGAAGCTGACATTTATGAATTGTTCTGTATCTATTTAAAGTTATTTGTCTAGTGTCTCTGTCAAGAAAACAACGACTGATCAGTAAGCTAAATAATGAACATCGACAAGCACTCTACACTTTCAAAGGCGAGACGAGTCCAATGATTTAGAGAGCTCACTCTGCTTATGAATCAAGTTGTTCACATGAAATTTATTTATTCCTGTTGAGATAATTCTTACAGAACTGCTGCTTCCAGTCTAACTCGGAATCAGTCCATTTGGCGATTTGCTTTTCACTTTTTTGTACATAAGACGCACATGCATTTACAGTACATGTGCTCGAAGATTCTGGTTTAAAAAGAACATTACTTCCGCTGTACATGTATGTAAAAAGTACTAGCACGCATCCGTAGACGCGTACAAAGTGTTTACGCGCACTCATTTATACACGAGCCACTTTTTAGCCAAGCTTATGCTCATAAAATGCACTCTTTACTTTCAGATGAAATATTTTTCAACTTGAGCATGTACAATATGCGTCAACTCCTTTCGCTTAAACTGAAGAATATTCGTTCAGAATAGGCATTCCTAGCGTCGTCACCTTGACCCCTCGATACTTGACACAAAAAAACAAACATCACGCTGCAGGTGTAACATTACGTTCATTTTCTTACGCATCCAAAGTAGATATTCTTTCATTTGTTAATACACAAGTATTTAAATGAAACCGTAAAACAATAATACTAAAACAATCGCTCAAGTCTAAAATGTATGTGAAAAAGTGTATCTGGACTCTACTTATTACGAAATAATAGAATGGCTGAAAACTACATTACATGCTTTGTGGCCCAATTTTGTGGTACCACTCTGCCTCACCTCCATCTTCATGGCGATGACGACCACCAGAGGGTCACCAGGCTGCACCTTCTGTCCAGCTTCTACTAGCACCTTTTCCACCACCCCTGGCATCGGTGCTACAGCACCACCGCGGCCACTCCCGCCAGCGCCAGCGCTACCGCCCACTTTGCTCACAAACTTCGGCTCCGGCAGCGTGAACTTTTGTACGCCATTCTGGTGAAGAGAACCGAAGTCGTTGAAAGAATGTACCGACACAAAGAAGGTCCAGATCATATTTTTTGGTAAAAATAAATTCAACGGGACAATTCGACTGCACGGTGGAGGTTTGAATGACGCTCTCGAGTAAGGAAACAAATTTAGTAAAATAGTTTGAAGCCAACAAAAAATTCAGGAGAAAGTATGTTTAAGAACAGGTAATTCAAATTTCTACTCGGCAAAATAATCAATTTTTCGAACACAAAAATTTAAGACAAATAAAATGCGATTTTAATATAACATTTTACCACAAGGTTCATTTATATGTTATACAAAGACAATAACCCTTGTAAAATGAAACGTATCCTGTTTACTTTCAATCAGTGAGGTAGTTCCATTTCTAGCCTTTGGCCATTACCCGAAAGCACGACAAAATATGTATACGTATATACGAATACAAACCACCATTGGGCTGTGTAAGCAAAAATATTCTCTGACCCTGTGGCACTTTCGGAATGAGTTTGTTACAAACCTAAGACATAAGTTCACCTAAACCACTTATGATTTGCTCCCTCCTGTACAACATTTATTCTGCATGGACCACTGTTTTCAACATTACCCGAAGGTCTCAAACAGCAAACATTACTCGAAGGTCTAACACCATAAAGAATATGCAAACATATTTCTACGGAGACTACATAATTAAGTTTCACAAGAGTCGAGTGTAACAGAAACTGGTAATAAACTAGAAATAGCATTCAGTTACCTTAGTAAACATATAGACATCTCTGTCGTGCTTGATTATTCTTGTCCTGGTAAGAACTCCATCAATTTCGGAGACAAGCTTCTGTACAGAGCCTCCTCCCTCGACATTTTCCAGCTGACCACTGACTTTGTGCTCAGCATCTGCGCCTTTTATCTTCATGGAGAGCGTGTTGCCTACAGGCGGTTCCTCAACGTACACCGTGACGGTTTTGTCTCCGCACTTGAGGAAGAAGGACGTTTTCTTGATTTGGTTTACTCGCAGGCATCCGCTGGTCTTCGAAAAGGCAGGAGAGATGGGGCCAGCCTGAAGAAATATGTAATAAATATATGTAAAACTCGACTCCTAAAGTAAAATAAAACTTTCAAATTATTTATATTCGCTCTCTAAAAGGTTATGGGAACATAGTACGTCTTTTACAAAAATTTATATAAATTTCTGACTAGATCTCAGAGAAACATTAGAACCTCTCCTCTCGTAAGTGACGTTTCATAAATTTAGTTTATTCGCTTGTAAATAGCAAATGACAGGTTTTAGGGCCATATTTGTAGAGTCCAGAATTTCTAACCTGCTTATTCCTCTCAAGGAGAATGACCAAAGCTAAAAAAAATATTTGTGATACAAGAAGTACGGCCAGTACAATAACACAAACCATCATAAAATCTCTCGTTATAGGTCACAAACTATCACATCGCTGTAATGCTGGAACAAATTTCTCACCCTTTGAGGAGTTTCTAGCTGCTGATGCAGAAGGAAGGCCAAGGCGGCCTGACATGCTTGTGGTGAGGTCACTTCTACGACAGGGAAGAGAGCGGCGTGGTGCTCCTGAATGAAGTCTGTGTGCACGTTGCCTTTGCCAAACTCAGGGTGTGCCAGTAACGATAACATGAACTCCACGTTGGTGTGTAAGCCCACTATCTGGAGACCAAAGAATATATGAACATAAGTTTGATAAGATAGAATTTTAAGGTACGAAGATTTTTCAACATAGCTTCTAATAAGAAAATTTAATGAAGAATTAAGTAAACCGACCTATTGTGAACATACTCTGAGAGGTGGCTTGAAGAATGGTTCTGTCCAAGTGGGAAGACAATGATGTTGGTCAAACAAATTGACCATGAGTAACAGACGATTCACCTGAGAAGCGGAGACTCAAGCGGATGCACTCAATTAGCATAAGCCACTGACGTACAGTTGTTTTAAAAGCTTTACAAATTCATAACTAGACCTGATAGAAAAATTATCAAAGATGGTAAAAAAGACTCGATACGTACGTTGTATCGAGTGAGGGCAGAGGCGAGCCTATTGAGTGCAGTGTTGCGGTCTGGTCCCCACACCACCACCTTAGCAATCATGGGGTCATAATGCACTGAGACTTCGTCTCCCTCCCTCACGCCCGTTTCAATGCGGGTATGGGCGTCATTCTCCGGGGCAGAGAGCCTTGTGATAGGACCTGCCCCAGGCATGAAGCTGTTGCCGGGCTCCTCAGCGTACACTCTTGCTTCGAAGCTGTGGCCATGCAAGCGAAGGTCTTCCTGCAGCAGAGGCAGTCGTTCCCCAGCCGCAACCTACACAAGATGGGGAACATACAATGGAGGGTGGATAAAATGAAGGATGAAATACAAAAACAGAAAATGAGACTTGCAAGTGTAAAGTGAGGAAATGAACCAGGCACGAAATACCTTAATAAAGGAAGAAATGAAATTAGGGCAACACGAAGTATGATTTATGAGGTAAGGAAACTTGAAAAATGAAAAGAAGTGAAAGAACGAGATAAGTGGGGAATGGAGAAAGATAAGACACAGAGAACGAAACAAAACATGAAAAGTGGTTGAAAATTTGATATAAAAGCAGAACCACACAAACTTATTTGTAAGAACATAAACTGCGAATAAAATAGACCCAATATATTTCACAGGAAAACTAACAAACGCATGAGACACAAACGTACTGCATATAAAAGACAAAAATCTATGAACGTAGTGAGGCAAGTCTGACAAGGAACCAGCATTAAAAATGTGGTAATGAACTTCAACCTGACAAGAAGTTTTTGTGAAACAGCAGGGGCGAGTGGGACCAACGGAAAGTGATATAAAACAAACATACAATAGCAAGAAGTATTACAGCTTCTTAGTTTCAAGACGGAAAACACAATCGGACCAAAAACAAAATAAATCGCTACGCAAATATTTTCCCCAAGTAATGGTAGCTTTTTCAAACAGCAGGATTTTTCAAGTATGCAGTAAAAGAACTCCGTTATGTGATTAAACTATCTCTGGAACATTGAAGAAAACAAATATTGCTCTATTATCACTGGTGTCAGGAGCTTGGAAAACACGAGTAAGATTTATTCACATTAAATTCGAGACAAAAGTGAAATGAAACAAAAACTATGGCCCGAGAGGCCAACAAGCACATTTTCCTTCATCAGTGGAAACAGATGAGACAACCAAACAAAATCGCTGGCTGCCAGTCCAATGTTCGCGGAAATAACCTGACACGGATACGATACTAGGAGTACAATTTCTCACTTGTTGGCCATTCTTTGAAAGAGGAGCAAGGATGTAATAGTTATCGCTCCGAAGTGCACATAGAAGCTACTACATTCTTATCTGTAACATCCGTCACAGTTTCAAGGAATAGGTACATGGAGCCACTTCTCGTCACACGGAATCTAACATAGCAGACATCAAATAAAATAAAAAACATTCACGGCTTTCATCTACTGTGAGTCTAATCTACATATGTAATCGACTATGTATCTCCCTTTCTCTCTCTCTCTCTCTCTGTATCTGTCCGTCCCATTACTTCGTATCTATTACTGAAGAAAAATGATTGAACTGAAATCAGAACAGGTATATGTACATGCATTACAAGCATTGTATTGTGGCTACCATAGGCACCGGATCACTATAAAACACGCCATTTATTCCGTTATTAATTTTCTTCTCTTACACGGCCCTGTTGTCATTAGGTAAGATACAAAATGAAATGTCAGTATATAATCAAGAAAAATATTCTTATTCTGATGGTACCAAGGGTAAACTGAAAAATGCATTTTATTTCATAGATCCTTAATTTTATCACTTTTAAACCAAGAAATTTCAACCGGTACTATCTGGACCTTGTTATCATTAGATAAGATACAGAATGGTAGTTCTGTATACATTAATAAAAAATATTCATTCAAAATACATTAATTCAACGTAAATCTTTAATACGTTCATTTTTATAATATTTCAAATTAGTCGAATTTAAATCGTGGAATTTCCACGGGAACTGTCTAGTTTGCTGATAAAAAATAGCATGAGCTTATGTGTCAAAGCCTCGAATTTATCGAAGGTACATAAACGAGCGGCCAGTTTATCAACCTACCAATCTGTATTGAAATTTCCAGTAAAGCTTCCGGCCACCTACACACTGTAACTGACCCTAAGGCATCACAAATACCTGTATTGCAGTCACATCTATCACCTATACACTGTGACTGACCCTAAAGTATCACAGCTACCTGCACTGCAGTAACCTCTAGAACCTACACATTGAAACTGACCCTAAGTCTTACGGTCAGTTTTCCCCCCTAAATGTACTGCCTAAGGTATCACAGCTATCTGCACTAGAGTTTGGTTTATGTACCACCTTCACACTGTGACTGACCCTGATCTGCCACTCTACTAGGTCGGTGCCGGTGATCATTTCGGAGACAGGATGCTCCACCTGCAACCTCGTGTTCATCTCCATGAAGTAGAACTTGTGGTCGGCGTCCATGATAAATTCCACCGTGCCTGAAAAGTGTTCGCAAGGTAAATAATTAATAGGGTTTCACTATACTAAGACTAGCTGAAAATTGATGTCTAATGTATCAGCAATAAGCAAAAACCAGGTACGTTATCGAGAAGCTCGCGTAGGTTGATCTCAGTGTGATACACGGTTCAAGTTAAGACTTGTACAGGGTGTCCCACAAAAATTATACATTTTTAAAAAGCTGTAGTTTGAATACTATTAGTGCTTAGAGGCTGGGACAGGTCTCATTCGAAAGAGAAAAATCAGAAGTTTTGTTCTGTATTCCAAATACGTTCATACCTATTTTGTGTACACATTATGAATACCAGTAGTATTCAAACTACCTCCTTTTAAGAATGTATACATTTCTTTGGGGCATCCTGTATTTAACATTGGCATTCATCTCTCCCACTAAATCACTAACATATACAATTAGTAAACTGAATGGCGTATTCTCAGTCTCAAACCCACAAGCGTAGGATATCAGCTATCTCAATACCTATACGAACACAAGACTTAATTGCACAATTCAACAATTAATTCAGGAAAATTCAACCAACGTCGAATGAACTCGATTCATAATACTTCACATATCTATAGACAAAATTATACGTCCATTATATAATAATAGCGTACAAAACATTAATTGATTTATATTTCTAAAACAGTGGTAGACTTCCACCGAAATGTGAATAAAAAATCAGAATCATAATTCATTAGTTATACTGACCTTTACAAAACAAATATTAGGAGTAAAAGACAACAACCATAATTAATAAAGAAGTCTGCACTTTCGTTATCAGGCAAACCAAAAGATAGAACAATAATTCTAAGGCAACAATCGCATGAAGAACACTGACGACAATACCGAGAATTTTATACTCGAAAGGAAAACTACAGTAGAGAAGAAGTCGCTAACAAATAGACAGAAGTCGCTAAGCTGGACTCCAAAAATCAGAACTGCAATTCAGAACAAATTTTTACTTATACAAAAATAGATAATGAGTGAAGACCCACAACAGAGAAGATAAGGGAAGACCCACGACACAGATGACAGGGAAAACACAGAGCAGAATTAACTTGCAATGAAATTTGCAGTATTGGAATAATGTTTTGTTTCCAATCGCTAATTGAGTGTTGTATAAAGTTTCATAGAATTCTTAAACATTGACCAAAAACGTAAAAAATTTCGTCAAAGAATACCATATGCATTTCAACAGAAAATTCAGAAATCTAATATCAATAATTACAGGACACAGTTGAGCAGCATAGCATATTTTGAGTAGGAATAAAATGAAAAACAAATAGCGCAAATTAACGAATAATTAACAAAAAATGAGATGCATCATCCTACACAGGCTCCTATGACCTATGGATAATATGCCAGATGAAATTGAGAGCAGGACTGACCTGCACCAACATAATTGACAGCCTTGGCAGCCTGCACTGCAGCGCTACCTAGCTCTGCCCGCACCACATCCCCCACGCCTGGTGCAGGTGCTTCCTCTACGATCTTCTGGTGGCGCCGCTGCACGGAGCAGTCGCGCTCGTATAGGTACACGTAGTTGCCGTATTGGTCCCCAAAAACCTGGACGTAGTGATGCAAGGTAGTCGTATGTATCACGATCACAAGTGAAGCAGATATAAGTGAAAAAATAGGCATGCGGATAAAAGAAACAAAGACGGAAATTCTACAACACAAAAGTGAACGGAAATTTGATTATTTGTTGGTTTTCTAAATACCAATAAATAAAATTTCATTCCACGTTTTTTGAGTCAACCTGTACATACATACAACTCTGGCTATCAACATTTTTCTTCGCTCTCTCAACATTGCACGTGCATTCGATTTCTTTTAACTTGCTTGAGATAGTCTATGACTTGCCTCGTTTGATGAAAACTTATGTTGGGTTTGTAGGAAAACATTAGGTTGTAGTGTCTCTATACCTTATACACACATGAATCATCCCTATGCTTAGAAAGCAAATTCATAAATAATTTAAAGTGAAGATAAACTAAGAAAGTTAGCATGTTTAACTGAAAACGTTTTGGAGTCCAGCTCCATCAGTTCGTAGATTTGACATACACAAAATCAAAAATAACATCACTGACATTGATAGAGTATATCATAATTAAAATTTAAGAGACACACTGAGCACAATTATCTATTTACAAGCTGAAGTTGGTATGAACAGCCTATTTGATTTAACATAGACTTCTTTTTTAAAGTGTGCAAGAATTCTTAAATTCTAAAATCCATACTACCGGGGGCAGAATATATAATTTCAAAATAATTCTCACATACCAGTGTGTTACACTGCTCGGCATAAAGACTGTCACAGGAAAGCGGCGGATGTGTTAAACGGACTCTAGCACGGATGTATAGTGATCACTCTTCAGCCCCAATCCTCAGACATCTCTTATCTCCGAGCAGACATTGAATATCTTTATGTTGTGTCCTCCTTGGAATGAGCGCTTGAGGGAGCAAGGAACCGTCGAGGAACCCAATAGGAGAAAAGGCAATTAAAGGCAGGATAAGTTTAACTGTTCTTATTTAGACATTTGAATATGGTATTAGTTCTTGGTTCTTCGTTGTACACCTCTACCCATCCTGTCCGTAGACAGAATGGCTGGTTTCTGTTTCCTCTGCTCTGCTGTTGGCTGTGAGTTGAGTTGTTCAGGTGATCAGAGTTCTTGGTGCAGATGTTGACTTTGGAAGTGCTTGGTAGGGATTCCGTGACGGTGGGTGGTGGTCGGTGCCAATAGGAAAGAGCTGAAGAAAAGAGTTTGGTACAGAGTGTACCAGAAAAAGGAAGTGAAATGGAAAGAGACAGTAGGAGGCGAAAAAAGGCGCAATGCGCATAATTAAGTGGCCATGGGGGTTTTTTATTTAGGGGTTTAGGTTTGGGTATAAATTACCTAACCATCAGGGCTTTATATTTACAAATATGTACAGTCTGTGCATTAGTTTCCAATGTACAAAGTTTACATATATTACATTATTACGAGTGTTATATGTATGATAATTATCATACATATAACACTGGTACTGTTGCGTATTTACGTGTATTTATTTACACGTACTTATTTACACTGATATCATAGTACACGTATATTACATTTAGTTACGATGATCAATGGAGGGTGAGCCTGAGGAACTTATGGTATTATAAGCGAAGGTGACTTTTGTTTCTTAGATGAAGATTACTGAAGAATTTTAAGTTTTAAGGTTGTATCTATGTTTTCGTAGATTAGTTTTTCTTTGGTGCTGTATGAACTGTGAAATGTCTTTTTAGTGCGAGGAATTCTTCTTCAGATATGATATTTTAGTACGTGTGAATACTGCCCTACCTCGTATTATGTAGTCCAACATAGTCTGAGATTTAAGATTTTCTATGGAAAGTTTTAGTCTTCTGTCTCTAATTTTCGAGAATTGTGTTTCGTACCAGTGTTTACTTGGGGTCTCCGGTATGGGGTCATCATCGTTAATATTCCAGTAGAGTTTTACTGGTAGCGTATATTTATTATCAATAAGTACGGTCGAGTTCTCTATTTCGTCGCTAATTCGTCTTTTATAGCTAGGTACATGGGGTGCTTGGGGGTTGTAGTCCATTGAAATGTCAAGTGATGAAAGTGACTGTTGTTCTTGTGGCTTAAGTGGTTCTTGTGGTTTGTATGGTTCATGTGATTTTTGTGTTTCTTGTGAAAATGTTTGCTTGGTGTGCGGTTGCTGTGTGCCTGTTTTATCGTAATAAAAATTAAAGATTGCTGCTGAGTGTCTGTTGGGAAATGTCGTGTCTATGTCAAAATTTATTTTGAGAGTATGTCTCTGAATTTCTGAGTTTTGTCAAGTGCAGCTATGTGAGCTTCACGAATTAGAGCTGTAAGTTTGAGGTGAGTCTGATTGGTCAGTGTTAGTGTATGCTGTGGTGGGTTTGTCTGTTGAATGACATGTTTTGCAATTTCTGCATAGGTGTTGTGAGTTTGTTGTTCTTTTTGTTTCTGTTCGTCATCCCGTTTCTGATTAATAATTGTCTTCCTGTAGGTACATCCGGCCGCTAGTGTTCTGTGTGGTCCTTGGCAGTTAAGACACTTTTTAAAAGTGTTTGTGCAGTGTTGATACGTATGTTCCTGTGATGCACATTCGGAACAATACTGTGTTTTTGCTGTGCACTGATGCGTCGGATGATCCTCAAATTTGTAGCATTTGTAACAAATCTGTATGTGCGTGTATTTTTCTAGTTCGCATTGTTACCTTCTCGTAATATTATCTAATATCTTTCAGCAGTCTCTGTGTTGCGCGTCACTATTTTCATAATGCAAGTATAGTCTTATTTTTATAACTTTAATCTCCTTAAGCCGCTTATTCCCAAGGATTATAAAAGCTCCTATTATGTCTGCACTGTCCTTCATTATGTCGGAGTCCATTTGCCTGACGTAAACAGTTCTTTTTGCACGAATGTCTGGGGGTTCGATAGGAATGATATTGATTTTTTCAAATGCTTCTGTAGCTTCATTAGATGTCAGTTTGTCAATTGTTGTCGCGTCATCAGTCACAGCGTAGTAGCCAGTTCTAGTCTTCGTCAGTCGGATTATTGGAGCGTCTAAGTCACGAAAAGTCACTTCAAATATTTGTTGTTTATCAGTTGGTTTGTTAAGGTCGATTGTCTTCAATTGAATGCGGTACGTAGTTCGTTTAGTATTACTGGGAGTAATGTTAGAAATTGAGGGATGAATCGAAGGGTCGAGTGGGGGAAAGCACTTAGGAACAGGTCGAGCACGTCTGGATTGTAATGATAAATTAGGTGCAGGGGAAGAAGTGCGGGGTTTAGAGAGTTACTTTGGGGTAGTGTAGGGAGAGGAGCCCTGGACAACCGGCTCGAAGAGCCGGCACGCCCAGAAGCGGCCCCTCCCCGGTCAGGGTGTGACATAGTTACACGTTACAATAGAGGAAATGGCCACCTAATTATGCACATATACATACAAATTAAACGTATAAGCAGCACAGGTTGAGAAAAGTAGCTCACCTTGGCCTTGAGGACACCCTCAAGGCCTTTGACACCGACCACAAATCCTCCCAGATACGTTTGACACACAATGCACTTTTAAATAAAAACACTTAGACAGCACGAAGCACACTTCACTGAATTAGAGTACTCTCAATCCGCAGGAAACAGTGTTCACGAGGGACCTCTGTGACGCAGAGCGTTGCAGCCTCGTTATATAGGGCGGTTGGCTGGGGACTGCTGCCTGAGCGTGATCGCTCATTGGTTAATGTCGTGCTTCTGGTCGTAACGGGACCTAGCCTCGTCCCTGGATACGCTTCTTCTGTCCTGTTTGCTCATTGGTCGATGAACCTAGCCTCGTCGCGGTACTCGTTTGTAGTGGAGCCATGCGATTCACTACAGATGTGTCCGTCCGCCTGGATTCGTTACAATAAGGACGACAGTGTACGTTGCGTTCTGTCTATAACAAAAAATAACCTACCGTTTATTACAAAAACTAGGCTGCCATTTATTGCAACAACTAACTTGCCGTTTTCTACAACACTTAACCTGCTGTTTATACACAGTGCGGCAACATATATTCCTGTTTTACCTTGCAGAAAGTTATGAAGAAAGGTAGTTATGATGCTGCACTCCGTACAAAAACTAACCTGAACTTCGACGTGTCGTGGTCGCTGGACGAACTTCTCGACGAGCATGACGTCATCATTGAAGGACTTGACGGCTTCCCGTCGTGCTGACTCCAGCTGTTCCTGGAACTCCGCTGGCGTGAAGGCAATGCGCATGCCCTGAGAGGCATGAGGGTCTTAGTGAGAAGGAAGACTCGATTCCAGCAATAGACACAGTTCTAACAATCAACAGTGCCAGCAACACGCCCCATTCTAGCAACAAACACAGTTCCAGCAATAGACTCAACTCCAGCAATAGACAGTTCCAGCAATAGACTCAACTCCAGCAATGGCTCAATTCCAGCAACATGCACCATTTCAACAATCAGCACAGTTCCAATAATAGGCACAATTCCAATGGGGAATGGACCTTCTGGTAAATACTGAATTCTTTCAATGAATATCATTACTTAGTTTGAAGTGTAAATGTCAATTGCCAAATTTTAACCTTTATCTTTAATTTCTGGTAACAAACAAAATCCCTGCTACGCGGAACTCTCGTCAAGGCACTGAATTTGCATTATAGGAAATGCACCCCCGTTAAAATTGTTTATTTTGATTCCATCAAAGAAAGTATCTCTATAGCAAGCATTAAGAATAATTTATAGCAAGTATCAGGTACAACTTATCACTGTCAAAAAAGAAGCAGAGACACACAGACGCCGGTAAAGAACACTATCTCGGACTGGACATTTCCATGAAATCGACCCATTAAGTCGTGTGAAAAAAGAGCTAACCGCACCTTGCCACCACCACCCCTGACCGCCTTGATCATCACAGGAAACCCGATCTTGTCCGCCTCCTGACGCAGCGTCTCGTCGCTTTGATCTTCCCCGTGATACCCGCCCACCACGGGCACACCTGCCGCCTCCATGATGTACTTCGAGGTGCTGTAACAACAGCACCTCATCAGTGGTCATCAAACATGCACTTCCTGAAACTCTGGTAATTTTTCATAGTGCTGGAACGTAGCAAGTATTTTGTATCAACCCATTCCAGGCTTCAATCTTCCGCTACAAGCTGAGTTGAAAGTTATGGTTAACCTACCTATGTGAGCCTGTTCGTTGTTTATACGGAATAAAAAACTAGGTAAAAATAGCACAGCGGCATCTAATAATGATGAATCTCATATTTTTCAAATACCTAGAATAGAATAGAAGAGAATAAGGCAATAGGAACGAGCCGTTTGGCCCATTCTTGGTTCAATACCGAAGTCCCATGCCGTCTAAAAGTAAATCCATCAGTCATGCACGTACACCTTAACCACGTAAGTCAATTTAGTCGTGTGCACACATATCACTCACGCACAGGCGTTTATGTCACGAGCATTTATCTCAATCATACATTAACCTTAAGGAGTTAGGGACATAGTTAGTAGGATGTAGTACTGGGGGGGGGGTTCGTAATCCAAAATTTATCGAGACGATTTTTGAATGTGTTCACAGTGCCAGCAGAAACTATGTTTTCTGGCAGCTGGTTCCAAGTTGCAGCAATTTTAACGGGAAAAAAGTTCATAGCTAGAGATGTCGAAGTTTCTCAGTAATAGTTTTTGACCGTTATTCCTGGAAGATTAACAGAAATAAAATCACTACTGGTCGAGCTTTATGCGTATTATGGATCAAATAGTCCACTGACTATTTGATCCATAATACGCAAGGAAGTGCTGAAATAAAATAACACTAATATCCTCAACGTCATGTGTGTCGGTTCACCAACCATTAAGCATCACAAATAAGTTGAAGGGTAATGCAGTGTTTCATTCATATGTGACTCGGCATACATCGTTCTATTAGCACTGCCATACGAACATACGCAGTATATCTTAGATCTTCGCATATTGTCCGTTTTTCGCTCTGCATAATCTGCATTACTAATCGACAAGAATACAGTGATTTCTCAATGAAATACCAACGAAATACATAGATACAACAATTTACATAATGCTGTACAGTAAGCTTTTAGGGTTCAACTAATACTTTACGTTACAGTGCTATCTAGATAAGTAATTTAATACGTTTCCTGCAATTTCCTAGCCGGTGCAAATCTTTACTTTGTACACATAATCACTAAAAGACTTGGAAAAAATTACAGAACCTAACCGAAGTGACCTACCGGTGGGTCTCATCGCAGGAAACGCGTTAAAGAAAAAACATCAATTACAGAGCAGTATAGAATAATTTCAGGTAATTTAATGAAATGATTAGCATTTAATACACCCCAGGACTAATAAAAAATCGGCGTGAGATAATATTTTGCGCATCGCTACGTTACGCAAGTTTGATAAAGAACACTAGAACAATGAATACCAGGACCTGTTTACACTCCTTACGCTGATCTTTGCTAAAAATTCATTTACTGTCATTCAGCATTATAAAATATTCAGAAATTTTCATTTTACTTTATTTAAAAATGCTGAAGGTCACACAGTAATCCAGATGAATATTACTTTATTTCCAATAAAAACTTGCAAATTCTAACAAGTATTAATTGGCACAGTCTACCAATAAATAGCGTTGCTCTCGTTCTTTTCTTCAACAATAAATTAGAAAACGATCGTTTTTTAGGGGGGAGCTACTGCAGAGTAAGACTTAATTTGTTTCATGTTTTCACTCAATTTTAATACTTATTAATTATTTTTGTTTAATTTAAATAAATGTGCCATGCTACTAATACTGTATGGATATTTTAACCCTCTACCGCCGTATGGCACTCACGGGGAACATCAGAAAAAATGCTAATTATGTTAAAATTATATTATATGTGAGCAATATGAGGTTGCTACTAGGTTTGAACGCGGCGGCATCATACAGCGTCGTTCTTTTGGCTGCCTGGCTCTCAGCGTGCTTCATTGCATCAGTGTACAGACGGTCTTTGTGAGCTTAAACGTAGAAACTAGAAAAATAAATTCGTCGCTAAAGGGTTAATTCAATGCAGTTCTTGTTAGTTTTGAAGTTACGAGAAAATTGACATGATCGTTCAATATTAATTTTTTTCACCGTCATTTTTACGGTTTACCAATTTTAAAACTCTTCCTATTTATTAGAAAACTAAATTTTAATAATTATATACGAAATATTACCCAATATGATTTTTAAAATTATTTATAGAGGAAACACCCATTTTTTAGCAAAACAATTAGCCATTGACAATGTCTGTAGAATTAATACAAAAGTTCATAATGGAGAATTATGAAAATGGACTGAGCCCATCCGGAATATTCAAACTAGGCAGAAATCTCAAAATCAACAGAATGTTGAGAAAAATAGCAATTAACCTACTCTTCGCCAGAGCAACAAAATTATCGAGTCAAAATTGAATAAAAGCTGTGAGAAAATACCCTCAAAATTAGTTCCTGAGCCTTTAAAAATTTTCCTAACAGACTTCGCGAAGTAGAGAGAGCAAAAGAGAAACATTTTAAATAATTTTCTTTGCAGTCGTTGATTAGTAAATTACTTACTATTTGTTTAAGTTCGACCTTGAAATAAACGTCTTGAAAAAAATGTTTTGTGACCATTTATGCCCCACCCTGTATGTTAAGAGAAAAAACTCGGAAAGCAAAAAGAAACGTCTATGATACAACGTAATTATTGCACTAGCTCATTATTTATAACTGTGTCACATAAACAAAACAACCTAAACACGTGTATCACTGTCATGGTTTTGCAATGACACTATTGTAGACAAACTTTTTCATTTTCACAAGGGAAATGTCTTTTCCTTGCATAAGCAGCTTTTATTTTTGGGATGAGGGGCAATTTTTTAATCTAGAGCCATGATTACATTTATATTACCTCTTACATTTACAATACCCCGTACATTCATTTTACTTCTCATTATTAATACCTCTTTCATTTATATTACCTCTCACATTTATATTACCTCTTACATTTACACAACCTTTTACATTAACATTACCTCTTACATTTAAATTACCTCTTGATGCCCATATCCCTAATGGCTTGAGCCGGAGGCCCGATGAAGACAACGCCGCTGTCATGGCAGGCCTCAGCGAACTCTGTGTTCTCAGACAGGAAGCCGTAGCCAGGATGCACTGCCTGAGCACCAGAGCGTCGAGCCACTTCCAAGATGACAGCGCCTTTGAGGTAGGAGTCTTGAGGGGCCGCACCTCCGATGTGGTATGCCTCGTCAGCCTGGTTGATGCACCGAAAACAAAACGTAGTTTAACCCTTTCATGATCAAATTATTTCCATACTGATCAAAATATTGCGTAAATTACGATTTATATGGGAGTGAATATGGAAAACAGAAACGTAGTTTAACCCCTTCACAATCAAATCATTTCCATACTAATCAAAATATTGCGTAAATTACGATTTATATGGGAGTAAATATGGAAAACACAAACGTAGTTTAATCCTTCCACGACCAAATTATTTTCATGCTGATCAAAATATTGCGTAAATTACGATTTACATGGGAGAAAATATGGAAAACAGAAACGTAGTTTAACCCTTTACGACCAAATTATTTTCATACCGATCAAAATATTGGGTAAATTACGACTTATATTGGACTAGAGGGAATAATTTGTAAAGTTCGTTGAGGACATATTAACCCAACGGTAGCAAAAGGGTTAAGATAATCTAAGCAGTCGGAAAAGTTAGTTAGGGATCTGTGCTTGTGTTGTCAGGTCTCTGGTTTCGAGGGTTTGCTTCCATGTGGCATTCGAATTTCCTTTGCTTGTAACGCAGGGAAATCGCTGGAAGCATGATTACTAGTCTTAAGATGTTAGCATCAACAATTTCCAAACCACGTTTTACATTTCATGTACGCCTGAATGGAATAAAATTTCTTTCTGAGCATATAGCACGTAAAAGACGATTAATATGCCCCATTTTTATACTACAGTACAGTATTTTCTACATGCATGAGCCTAATTTTAGTTTCGTCAACGAATGAAATCTCTGTCGCGCGAGACACGTGTACAATAGCACCGAGTTTGAATCTTATTTCTGATTCTGCATTGGATATTTGCTAATGTCTTCACTGTAGCTAAATTCTGAACTTATTCCCTCATTGAAATGAAATGTAATTATTTTTGTTTAATTTAAATAAATGTGCCATGCTACTAATACTGTATGGATATTTTAATTCAATGCAGTTCTTGTTAGCTTTGAAGTTTCGAGAAAATTGACATGATCGTGCGATATTAATTTTTTTTCACCGTCATTTTTACGGTTTTCCAATTTTAAAACACTTGCTATTTATTACAAAATTAAGCTATAATCATAAATTACCCGTTATATAACACATTAATTTACAGGATAAAAAATACAGACCTCCAAGAATTAAATTGCCTATGTTTTGAATTCGTTCGATAAAAGTACATATTAATATCAGGTGCAATACATCATGTTTGATAAATAACTAATTATACTTAAAAATTCAGTTTGCATCATTTATAATACAAGGTGGATACGTTTGCACCATTTATAATACACGGTGGATACGTTTATATCATTTATAATAAGTTCCTTTCGTTTCCTTGAAATGCAGCATGCAATGCGAGTACGCCAGTCAAGGGAAGGAATTTTCCTACTACTTAAATATTTCTGTAATGCAAATAGCTATATTTGTTCTAGGTTTCAAGTTTCTAACCTAAATTACAGTAGTATTATCATATCGTTTTTATGTTATATTAGTGCTATTTAGGACACGGGGCATATTTGGGATTTTTGTAGAGGGACGATTCTGATTCAGAAAATTTCGAGTTAAGCTACACATCAAAAATGAAATCCCAAATTTAATCCATGACTTACTGCATAGGCTCACCAGAATATGAGCTCAACTCAAACATAACAACTGCTTTTTCTAAAAATTCGTTATTTCCAAAATGTGAACTCTTAATATATTGCCCCTAATTTGACAGATGGTTTTCAAATGAACTCAACTGACCTTTACGACTATCAACACTAATATTGCAAAGAGGAACAACAGAACAAATAAAACCAAGACAAATGAAAGCTTACCATAGCAACATGTAACGCCTTCCTATCCACGTCAGAGTACACAGCCACTGTTTGTATACCCAGCTTCCTTGCAGTTCTTATGACCCTGCACGCTATCTCTCCCCTGTTAGCGATCAAGATTTTTCTAATAGGGACTTGCTCCCTGGCAGCAGCAGCATGGTGGTGTGATGACCTAACTGAGGACCTCAAATAAGAAAAAAGTGTCAAGTCTTTGTTAACATTAAGAGATTTTGAAATACTTTGCTGCGGCGGTCGTGTGGAGGAAATGATTAAATTTCTTGACAGGGTAAATTTGTTTCCAGTTGAGAGATGGGTTTTGGTCAACGTCAAATTCTGTGTAGTTGTGGAGCATGTGTAGCAGGAGAGATGCCATGGTCTGAAAGAAAATGATAGTTTATTTTTTAGTCGGATAACTAGGCCTCACGTCTACTATTAAAAAAACGAATGAATGTATAAAATAAAGATACAAAACAATAAATGCACCAAAATTATGACGAATAACAAAATCTGCAAAATCGGTTTAAAATACATAAGATTAGCTGAATGACGACAACGCTATTTAACAATTAATGGCCAACGTCCTTTTTTCGAGCAATTTCATGTAACTGATAATTATAGAGTAATATAAAACATTTTTATATGACTTAAACAAAAGAGGTATTTTTGAGCATATACTTCAAAACGCTTATTCTTAAGTTCATACAACCCCGTTTTGAAGGTCGTAGAAGATAGAAGCAATCAGTAATTAAAAAAAAACTTCATGATATAATTCCGGACCTAAACGGACCAACAGACAATACCCCTAGCCTAAGACCAGAATTTTGCATTAATTTATATTCCACTTCATTTAAAAATACTTAAGGTCACAGTAATTCAACCGGCGGGAAAATCTCGACACCGATCTCAACACCGAACTTGACCCGAACTTAAAAATCTTGAGATCTCCAGAAAAAATCTTGAAACGAACAGTTTCGTTAATTATTTTCGTCCTATACATCGTAGAACCTTCGTTTTGGTCTCAAATTAAAGCTAATAACTTACTCTCACTGCAGGGCTATAAATTAACTCCCCTTGATTACCCAACCGCACTTGGGAGGACGCCGTTCCTTGACACCCGTTTTCGAGTTCACTAACGATATTTTTACCTTCCGGTCCCAAGAATTATTTTTCATCTATTCATCCCACAAACTTCATTTACATATCAAATTAAAGCTAATAATTTGGACATGTGCACTGTATAAATTAAAACCTTATACAATCAACCTTGCTAGCATGGGACACGCCAAATCTCGACACTCGTTTTCGAGTCCACTAACGATATTTTTACCTTCCGGTCTCAAGAATTATTTCTTAACTATTCTTCCTACTAACGGCATTTACATATCAAATTAAAGCTAAGAAGTTTCTCGTAATGCATCTTTTCATCGATTCTTTTAAGTACAGCTAGACTATTTCATTACACTTTCATGTGGTATTTCTCCTTTTTTCCTAACTTAAATTAATTAAGAAACCACGTCGCTAATCCCTAGTTTCTTCGTCTCGAAGCAGTTCTAACTAGCAGTTCACGCTAATGTGAGAAACCAAATCGCATCTCACGACAGTAACGTGTTATATTATAAAACTAATGTTAAGAATTTGTTTAAGCAAAGTCACTCTCATGCAAAAAAACACTCCATATGCTATAAGCAATTCTGGTACTCCTATAAATTGTTTTCCTCAACTCGCAGTGCACTGCAGTGTACTTGAAAAAATTACTTTTGATGAATCACTGCACCCTTTACAAATAAAAATTTCGCATGTTATCCCTGAAGTAAATAGCAATTTGGATCTAACAGCAGTTCAACTAACAAAAATCTTACAGCAACGCTTCCCCCCTCATCCTACTTCAATTGCTACTGCTCTGTCCAATATCCATTTAATAATTAACCAGTTATTTGAACTAAATTCTTTCATAAGTTTATATGACCTGACGCAGGCGACTCCCACCCAAGTCCCCACTCAAATCTGAGGGCAAGGCAATATTAGTAACAGCGTTAGTTTTGATGGCTTTCTGCATCCTATACAAATAAAGAGCTCACACGTTATCCATAAATTAAATAGCGACCTGGCCCTTACGGCAACACAACTGCAAAAAATCCTAAAAAAACGTGTACCACCTAAACCGACATCAGTCTCCACTGCTCTATCCAACATTCAGTTTATAATTGAACAGCTATTCAAACTAAATGTCCACATCAGCTCTTACGACCTCCTACCTATAACTCCCTCCACTATTTCTTCCAATCCAAATTATCAGAAAGCTCTTAACACTTTACTTGTGGGAGATAATATTCTCTCAACAGTAGAAAGAAATGACATCGACACCATACGCCGAATCCAAACCATATGATCTTGTTAATTTAATGACCTTCTGCATACCATATCTTGTCTAGTCATCTGGACGTTGACGTTTTATTAATGAATGCATTTTTTCCTTA
>VCRD01002453.1:73770-89746 GCA_006783055.1 Trinorchestia longiramus | reverse complement strand
TTCTTGCCATGCTCTCAGGCACTCCATTCTTCCCATGCTCTCAGGCACTCCATTCTTCCCATGCTCTCAGGCACTCCGTTCTTCTCCTGGTCTCACGCCACGCTAATTCTCCAATGATCCTACTGCATGCGTTAGATTTCCATGGAACGGACTTACACCCGTGTGTGAAATAATTTTTGCCGTTCATTTGTTTCATTGTTTCTAGTATTACCCAGGTGGAAAGATAGAACATCATTTCGCAAGTCGTACGCCTGAGTTACTACTAAAAACATAACTTTACAGTTACTTCAGCCATAAATCCTCCCATAGTTCTGATTACGGTATTCTTTCACTACTTCATGTTCGCTTTCCTAAATTAAGGTGATGTATGTATGCATTATTGGAGTTTTTATTCAGTAACTTGGCTTCTTCATTCATGATGGTTATCTCGTGTATTTTCCGTCTTCTTGTCTGTAGTCTAATTTATATTACTTTTATTCCCTTGTTATCCCTTCGTACTCTGCGTTTATCACATATGTTCTTCTTGTCGTTAAATGTATATTAAAGGCTGCGTAGTTACATTTCATTTCTTCTTTAATTTACTGGAACCTTCTATAAGTCGATGAATCATTTTGCAGCGCTGCGTGGTCACCTCTGAGATATGTATGTACGCGTATATTTCAATACATTTCATATCCGTCTTTGTCCGTTAATGTTTCAGGAGACACGCGCTGTACTTCACTTACTAGTTCGTTTCCCTTATACTTTTGAACTTCCATTGTCGTCTGCGCACGCGAATATTCCTCGGTCTTTGCTTTGCACGCGAGGGTCTGAATCCATAGATCATCCTCCAGCATGGCGGCATCCTTCCTGGACTGGACCTACTGGAAAAATAATACTAAATCAAATGGAAAATATTCTAAGAGGTATATTCTATAAAATAGGAATAAACTCTAAATAATCTCTGGGTCATAGCTTTTCGTGCTCGCTGACGTATTAGACTCGTACGTAGCGACAAAAATTTTCCTATCAATCAGAGTCATTCAAATTTCCTTTCATATCTCTGAGACTCTATATTCCAGGAACAGTTAGTCCATAACATTTCAGTTTTCGTATCCTGAGGAAAGAATAATATTTTGGACAGCGAGTGTAGCTTTGCTAGTTTTAGGAGAGGGAATATATGACGGTCAATTTACGCAAGGTTGCTGGAGCGCAGTCAGCGCTTTCTGTGATGTGGATCGCCTTTTTTCTCACGATGTGCAGCGCCAGCAAACCCTGCACTTAATGCTCAGACTTAGGGCTTGCGTAGTAACGGATAGAGGCATTCAATGCGAGAATTATAGAACTTTTTATTCTATCTTTGCATTCTGGTGAAAATGTTTCTTGGTCTTTTTTATTCGTATTCAAGTCAGCAGGAAGTTTGGGAGCATAATATAGCAGAGAAAGTTTGCACGGCCTACTTTGAATGAACATTTTCAACACATACTGGGCCGAGTGTTAATTAAATCTGGCTTAAATATCTAATCTTTCATTGCTATAAGACACGGAAAAATAAAATCTTGAAAGTGTTTATTCTGGTATTTCTAGATTTTGAAATTAGGGAGCTGCTACGCTGCTTTTCTGTGAAATTTTTTAGTTGGAAATGTGAATTTCCCAAGATGTATTTTACATTTAGGATGTCTCAGAAAAATTGTTTAAACTGGGCGTCAGCATTACTGGTATTACTAACCTCGCAAGAATTGTTAGCCTGACTAGCATTACTGGCTTTGCTAGTATGTATTACTAGTATTACTGACATTACTGGCATTGCAGGCATTACTGGCAGTACTTGTATTACCGGTGTTACTACCATTGCTGGTATTACTGGCATTACTGATATTCCAGGCATTACCAGCACAACAAAATAGCAGAATTACAGTAGAACATCTTCCTAAGCGATGAGGTGAGAACCACACTCTGTCATCAACATGATGCACCTACTTCACCCTCCTCCCGTCCCTTGCTCTGGTGGAGATTGCACTAGTGGAGATTGCTCTGGTGGGGATTACATTAGTGGAGATTGCTCTGGTGGAGATGGTGTTGGTGGAGATTTTACTCCAATCTCCTCGAGACTCTACGCCCTATGCGGCATAAGCAGCACATCTGAGTGCGTTTCAGGAGGAAATGCTCCTAGCGACTCTCCTCGTTAACATCTCTGGCGGATTTAGTATACTTTAAAAACATCCCTGTTCACTTGAAACGCCATCAGCTAAGGTTGCTGCACGAGTGTACGTATTGTGTCTTCAGTTTTGTAGCCACGTCGGTCTTGTGTTATTATCTATTTTATTCCGTCTCGTGAGTAAGGTTCTGTGTAACTGACTTTCTGCACAGTGTTTTCGACACATTACCACTCATCCACATTCTGTGAGTTTTCGTCTCATTAAGTGAGACGTTTCCTGATATTGTTGCGACACGTTTTGAGCGGACGCGTGAATCAAACCCCGTACATACTAAGGATAGTAATCTCCTGGATGGGTTTTGCGGTTATCATTTCCCAATTATTAAGATATTCTGCCAGCAACCTCATACTACTTTATTTCTTAGGATGTGTCTGCCTCTTTTGTTTCGTGCGCCAAGTCCCAGCACAAACTGGAGCAAGATTCCCCCTTGTCTGACGTATGCTTCCAATTGCCAGTACCAAGTCAAAATGTACACAGCACGAGTCCACAAGTGAATACTAAATTATACCTTTTACTTCAGATTTCAAGTCATAATTCTACATTTTCATGTATATGTACTGTAAATGTGTACGTGAATTTATGGAATTTGTGTTTACTTTCCCAAATAATGTACAAGACATGACTTGTTTATGAGGGCTGAAAGTTCTACTTCTACACAATTGTTCTGCAAGTATTTCTTTAATTGAACCGCTGATAAATCTTGCAAATTTAATGAATACTTAATGTGTCACATATACTTTATTTTATTCTCTGCCGGCGCAAACTTCAAGCTTGTTCATGGATTGTAGTTTTAATATTATTACAGTAGTCATTGGTTTCTACACTGTGATAGAAACTGCTTGTATTCAAGTAACTGCCTCCTCTACATCGTGCACAATTTGTCCGTCTCAAATAATGCATCTTGTGCAGATTGCTGGAGGATGCGAGTGCATGAACTTGGAAATTTCATTCAAGTCTTCATTAAAGTCCAGTACTGCACTGAGCGCTATATGGAAAGCGTAGTTTTCAGCCTAGCATGCCAATTAATCCATCCAAACTGAAGATTAGCAGTGAGAGAGACGAGAAAAAATCCTGCTTTTTGCTTGAGATTCTGAAATCGAAATCTAGTGCAGAATATCTTTTATGTTCAGGGTTTGCTACTTGCAGGATACTCGGCATTTTGTTCTGCTGTTATAATTTGGAGCTCAACATTTTAGTTCTACTTCTGAAGTCAATACAAAGTATCCACACAAATCTAAAGTATGTATAAATAACTGCTCATTGATTACGTTTGAAACAAAATTTTGGGATATCATAAATTGAAAGCGTATATAGTAGATGTTCACGAATTGTAATAAGTGTATAGAGTAAACATTTGACAATTATTAGCGTATACAGTTTATATTGTCAAATTATGAGTGTATGTAGTATATGTTCCGAAATTCTAAACGTATATAGTATATGTTCACAAATTATCAGCTTATATAGTATATGTTCACAAACTGTAAGCATAAATCATTATTTGTGAACATATTTAAATTAAGTTAACTCGCTACCTCATTTTTGTGACCGTTCTTACTCTGTGACATGTGATAGACTTTTTCCATCAAATCTAATATTATTGTCCCAGGAGGTGCAATAAATCTTAAAGTGTACATGAAGTCAGTCCTCCTCGCTGCTGGCTGAACATCCTTCGTAGGTTGGGCGTCGCGTGAGAGAAGAGTTACGTGGCCTCGAGTAGTGCGATAGTCTATCCAAGTGATTGAATATCGCGTTAATAGAGGTTACGTGAATAATTTTAGCTTGGGAGTCAGATTCACAGATACCTAAATCAAGATGCTAGAATTTATATCATTATAATAAATATTTTAAGTATTATTGTTTTTATTCTAATGATCGTTCTATTCCTCACTTATCCTCTGCAGCTATAATGATACTAACCTCAGCAGTGATGCATGAGGCTAATAGGCATTACGCGTCTAATGTTAGGGCTTCTTATGAATTAGGAATGGCAGCAGGCAACTAGAATGAATAATTACCCCTGAGCTCATGACTTATTGATCGATTCTATGTACAAACTGGAATTTGAAACCACGTATGAACTAAACAAACGTGAAACCTGACCATACTATGGCTTGCCATCGTCGTTCATATTCGGAACAAATATTTCTTCTGACCCAAATTTCATCGTAGATCCCAACCTTGTCGAATAAACATTTTTCGGTTGCAAACACATCGCCATAAGCAAGCAGGCGTTGTCATCTACCGTACGGTAAGTTTAACGGTACGGTACGTTTAATGATACTGTACGTTTCACGGCACGTTTAACGGTACGGTATGTTTAAGGATACTGTACATTTCTCGGTAAGATACGCTTAACCGTAGAACGTTCATTTGCTCATTTGAATAGTATTTGTATCTTAGTCTGAGTTCTCATCCAAAGCATTCACTCAGAAATATGTAATTAATGTTTTTGTCGTATCTCCGTGTGAAGAGTGATTGTTTTCATGCATTGATTAAAATGGCACCCCAATTGCGACACTGGACATTCAATCAAACGACAAATAAATTTTGTTTCAGTCCAAAGTTTCTTACCTTGAAAACGAAGCCTGATCCCAGTTCTCAGATAATTTGAATCCGAGTCTTGTTTCCGTGTTATTTCACTTGAACGCAGACCAGGTTCCTCAGACTCCTTCTTTGAAGTCCTCAAGACGAATCCAAAACTTAATTTCTTCTAATCGTACTCGATTGCAATTGAAACTGATCACAGATCTTCAAAGAACCTATTACGAATTTTCCTTGTCGCTGAATTTATAAAGTAAAAAAAACACTCCTTTAAATTCATTTCTTAGTGTTGAGAATACCTGGAATGAGATGGTAGTATTTTACTGAGATTAACAGAAAAATCGAGGAATGCAATGGACTGCTTCATGTCCTGGAAAATTAGGTTGGAATTTGAGCAGTGGCTCTTCAAAAATTTCGTGGAACATTTGAGACTAGAGTGGAAAGGACTCAAATATTTGACTCATGTCGAAAAATTGAGGGCGAAGAAAAAGCAATTGCATAATCACCATTTAAGGAGGTTGTATAAGCTCTATTTGAGAACAAATTGTGATAAAAATTCTGTGTGAAAAGTTTTGTGTAAAGATTTGAAGGCTTCTTTAATTTGTTCATCATAAATTAAATTACATGAAATCAAAGTCATGTAAAATCAGAGGTACATATTTAAATGGTATTGTACCGGGTTAAAGATATATTTTCTGTTTTCAAGAGGCAGGTGCTGCGAACAAAGACGGTTTTTGTACATTAGGATCTTAGTTTTATGTTTGAAATTAATATTTTGGGATTCTAAAATTTATCCAGTCTATTCTAAACTGATGGCTCACACGTCGGACGCTCGATCACGCGCGATAACCGAGACACTTATTTAACATTTATATTAAAATATACACTTGCTGGTCGGAAACAGTTGGATCTCAGCCATGAAAACAATGCTGTATTTATTATTATTGAGACAATTCATTTGTGATGAAAAGTAACCTCGAGTATGGTGAAACTAATGCATACATACCTTGCTTTCATTGAGATCTGACAAGCCTTGCTAGAAAGATGCAAATGTCTTCAAAGATTGAGTAGTTGTCAATGAAAATGCATCTTTTTTACTATGAAATTAGCTTTTTATCTTTGTTCCTTGTACTCTTTTAGAGTATAATGTATAACGTTGGTAGTAAAATATGTGTTCTTAGACTTTTTACAACTTTTTAACAATTGTGTCCGATCATAGGGAATATAAATGTTTTTTATTGAAAAAAATAACTTTAATATTTTGGTCGTATTTTATCAGATTAGCTGATGTTTGAAGCACTTGAAATAAGTTCGAGTGTATAAAAGACAATTAAAAAATAAAAGTGTCTCAAAAGAACATTTGCTCATTTATATTTTGATACTATTGAATATGATGAAAAATTTTATCCATCGAACAAAACTTTCTGTGGCAAATATGTACAACACAAATAGTAGAAACTATACGTTATGATGATTTTTACAAGAATTTGAAACTATAATACGGTCTAGGTAAACTAAAGCATTGGCTTTTCATTTACCTGTTGATGCATTTGAGCAATTGCTACAGCTTTAACCGTCACTAGATCTTTAACCATCACTAGATCTTTAACCATCGCTAGATCTTCAATTATCTCTAGATCTTCAACTGTCACTAGATCTTTAACTGTCCCTAGATTTTAAACTGTAACTAGAGCTTTGAGTATCACTAGGTCTTTAACTATCACTAGGTCTTTAAGAAACAAGAGAAACTCATGGCAGATCTCACACATCTCCTCTCGCATACATCCCTAGATTTTATGGCCTTTTACCTCCAGTCACTGCAGGTTTCCCTTTTAAATTCGCCACAATCTAATTCAAAACAAAAGAGGGGAGCGGGAAAAACAGTTATCTATTCAGTTATCGCGTACTAGCCAAAAACTGCAACAAAGAGGAATTTTTCCCTACCGGTCTTCGTAGACTGACGAGGATTTAATAGCAGCAAAAGCATCCCTAGACTGAACAAAGAATGCGTTCTGCCTTCCAGTCCGTGAGAAAAAGCACAATTTCAACGTTCGTTCGAACAGTTTACTTTAAAGCTTATTTTTCCGCTCATAACAAATTCCTATGTGTGTAATTATTTAAGTCTTGATTTTCGCCTTCTTCGAATACGTACGATGCAGACGATTTGTTGAAGCTTTATGACTTCTGCTGTTGCGGCCGTGCATTCATAATATTTAATGATTATACCCTGCCAAGTTGTAAATGCTTTTCTTAATCATTTTGTTGAAAGAACTTTAGTCTCCAAGTTTTGTGACGGTATCCTGTGTCGTCCGTTTAGTGTCGGACTCCGAAATTATTTTGAAATGCTCGTAGCAGTTATACTGAAGAATCTTATTACATATCTTCCCTTCATGATTACTATTATAGTTACATCATGCATGTAATTTCTACGCGATGTATTAGTACAGGGCATGGGAAAAACTTTATTTTGTTTCGTAAATTGATGGTTTGACGAGTTCTGACTGAAGTTCATATTTTGAACCCAATTGTGGAAGTATCTCAAGATAGTGTTACGTATTTTTTTCTGGTATTGAGTACTTACCTTGGAAAGACGTATCTTGTGTCAAACAAAACTATACATGTCTTTGTCAGAGAGCTTCCTTAAATTCCACTAAACACAGAGCCGACTTGACGTGTAATCTGCAAAGGTGGTCTGTGCATGGTGAAAAAACAGTTGAACAACATACTTGGACATCTTCCATAACTTGCGAAATGAGCGAAAAACAACCACTTGAGCTTTTAAAAAATTAACTCAGAAAAAGATTAACTCGTCAGATTTCTATAAAACGCCTTTTCTCTAAAAAAATATTCATGTTTTTTAATTCTGATTTGGAGTAAAACAATTCATAAGTAGATGACTTGTGTTCCGTTTGAAGTTATTATTCTTTGATTTCAGTTCTGCAGTACGTATTTTTTTGCACACCGGGCTGATGTCTGGTGAGGTATCAGCGAGAGTAAAGCGTTCTGCTGTAAATTAGGGGGCAGCGGAAACCCCAGCTGTTGCTTTCCGCTGATGAACGTGACGTGACATTTGGTTATCTTTTGTGAGAGCGATGAATTGAGTGCTCTGTTACCTACTCTTTCCTAAATGACGAGAGGCTCAAAATTAACGAGGAATACCTTTTAATATTGTTGAGACCACTGCATTACAGTTGAGATCACTTTAATCTGTGGCTACTGTTGACGAACTAGAAATCTTACAGGGATGATAAAAGTGCTATTACATTACTGTCTTATTGATGGAACAGATAGATTGTTCTCTGAATTGCGAGACCTTCGGAGTGATATAATCTGAGCCGCTGAAAAACTAGCAAACTTTATTATTATTACTACTACTACTAATACCAGTGCGTGCTAATACTACTACTACGTGTTTATTTTAAATAGAGAATATTTACTTTTTTAAATTAATGTAAAACCAATGTAGGTGCACCGTATACTCAAATATTATTATTCTGAATCGAAATACGTTCAGGAAATCCAAAACACCTATTTTGTAGGTCATTTTAATTTTCTAAGTTTCACCGGTAAATGTGACAGAATAAGTCTCAGTATCTGTGGTACTAGTTAGCTTCACGAATGCATCACTCGTTTTTTTAGACGTATGCATGCTTGATTGTTGAAAATTTTGCACGTATATGTTTCTTTCCTTCTTTTGCACACACTTCATTGAAAGTAGGTCGCATTCGTTTTCGTTAACAGAACTATAAGAATAGAATAAGGCAATAGGAACGAGCCGTTTGGCCCATTCTTGGGTCGATACCCAAGTCCCATGCCGTAAATATCCAAGTCCCATGCCGTACTGTCGTGAGTATATAATAAACGTGACTCGTACCTACACAAAGGACTTGCATGCTGTTATAGCACATTGAAGTTATCCTGTAAACTCAATTGTTAACTTAGAGCATCGCTTATTTTCTAATGGAAGCTCTTGTACTCAGCCCAGCCCTCTTTGTTCCTCGAATTTCCTCTTTAAGCTGGGGATATTGTGAGCATTGTTAGTGAACTTGTGTGATTACACTTTTAGCTGAAATGAGGCTAGAGCGCAAACAGACGAAGGCGATTCCTCCACAAGTTTATTCAGAACTGAAGACACAAGTGATCATCAATCTTCAAAAATACCTTTCCTGAAATTGTTCCCAAACTCCATCGATTTTTTCAGATTTCTCGATTCAAACATCGACGATTTGTTGCGCTTTCAAACTCAGACCTGTTAGACTGGTACACATTCTTCATAGTTCAATTTTGCTTATATGCTTAAGGTAGTGCATCGGTTACGATGATGGATGTCCGGAGTAACGACCGCTCGGCAGTTGAGAGCTTGCGTGAGCCGCCGTAGCGTTTGCACTCTGGACACTGGACACCAAGGCATGGAGCCTCCAGGCTGCATGTTCATTCTTTCTTATACAGCACACACTGCAAATCTTTCATTATTTTGTACCTAACAAAAGTAATGAACGCATACAATGAAATTTTTCACATGTATTTTATTTCACGAAAAGGGTAGGCATTTAAAATTCTTCAGTGGGAATTGTATCTCATAAAAAAACACATTTATTTGCATTTGGCTACTGCTTATCAAGAATATAATTGAAGTTGTTTATAATACAATTGCTCGTTCAACTTACAAAATCTATCAACTTAAAATTCTCATAGGTGTTCAGTCATGAGTCCAGCTCGGTTCGATGTATTTTGCCAATGGGAGACTTGAAGTCTAGAAACATCGAAATATTTATGGTCTTTATTTCAGTAACCACATTATAAGAAGTACTACAAAATTTCTGAGCGCTTTGAGGTATGCGGCAACATTATTCTTCTTCGTTTTACAAACTTAAAACTTTTGTTCAAGAGCATGTTACTAATTGGAGCAGGAGGAGGCGCAACATGGAAACGCGTTTGTTACTTAAGTTTGCCCGTAAAGTTGAGCCCCATGAAAATATCAAAGAACTCTGCTAATTTGTTGTAACTTTGCCGCTGCTGTAGGCCTAATTTTTTGCGCGTCGGTGCCTAGTCTTCACGGCTCCAGCGCTGTCTTTGTGCGCCGTTTTGTGCCAAAAACGTGACCTAACTCAGAGCCGGGGTGTGGCCCTTGTGCTGTGGCGCTGTCAATGAACACAAAACTTGGCGAGGTACTTGCCTCTCACGGGATATTGATTTGTTGCTGCCTTCGGTAGTGAGCAGCTGGTATTATCCTAAAAAAATGCAAGCAAAGCATCAATTATTGGAAAAAATTACGCCAGGTGAATAGCATTCCGCAATTGGTTTTGTTGACGTGGGCCTATATATAAATTCGGTGATAGATTAACATTTAGTAATGAAACTGCATTTAGAATGTTCAAAACTTGAGTAGCTGGCCCAACAATCGTCTTTAGGAAAATACATGCTAAGCAAATCAGAAAAAAAAATCCATACTTTTTAAAAATTTCTTTTAAAGATATAGTTGAAATTTTCAGATTCAAACATGGTCTACAAAGTAATATTTATCACGGATTCATGATGAATTGGTTCAGGGTAACGAGGTGAAGTACTTTTAATAAAAGTGCTCAGTATGGGTCATGAAAAATTATGAAACAAGGATGTATCAAACTTGAAGTTTGCAAGTTTACCATATGGTTTCTATTTTTCTTTCAAAATAAAAAAGATTTAAGTAATGATTATGAAGACTATTAGCTTATATTAAAGGCTGTTGCCAAATCCATGTGAACAGCCAGGATGAAATTCACAATGAAGATCATGATAAAGTTCCTGTTGTTTCCATCTCTCCCAAAACTTTTTCTCTGTATACAGCGGCTTACAGTTTTTTTGTTAGGTGATAATTCATATTCACTTAAATGATTCTGTTTTGAAAACTAGTTTCTGAACTTGAGGAAAAAATCATCCCATCTTTATTGGTTTGAGCGCGTGTTGTTAAAAGTTCCAACGGTTATTTCTTAAATAACTCAAATGTGGCTTATTTTCAATACATATGAGGGCAAGAATGGTGACCTAAATAACAAGAGTTCACTGTGAATTGTTTGAAATAATCATCGTCACAATTATTTCGATGTTGTTAAATAATCCACTTGTAATTTGGTGTATGCGTCCGTCATAATGCGAGAAATATAAGTTCAAATTTAGTATTACTTCTACTCAAGTCGAAGTTCAAAATCCCTTTCTTTTTTGCATCATAAGAACTCGTTATTATTCGTTTACGACGTTTTATTGAAAAATTGTGTGTGTTGTAACCTTGATACGTAAGCTGAGAAGCCTGCATAAAAGCTCTCATAACTCTCTGAGTTATGTGACAACTCAACAACCGACGACCGGTTGGTCTGTGCTGCAGGTATCAGAGAAGGCGCGAAATAAACGGCGAGGATTTAGCAGCCGGGCAAGGACTACTATAGTAGTCTTTGCAGCCGGGTTTTAAGGGGCATGACCACTAGAGACACGATTGCAGCACTCACAAATGTAATTGAAGTACAGCTTACGTACGTGAACTCGTCACGATGTTCCATTGAATTCAGCTTTGTATTTCGAATAATAAATGACAATTATACGTGCAACACAAGGACTACTATAAACAGGACGTGCACCACCATGTAGCTGACTACGCTAGCGGAGGCCATTGTATTCTTAGTAACATAACATTTTCTATTGGGCAAATTGATTAAAAATTACTTCTTTCAAGCAATAGAAAGGATAATAAGGTTTTACAGTGAATTTTAAATCGTTTAAACCACTGTAATGCTTTGATATACAAATTTTAGCCGGACTTAACATGTATTATTGTATGAGCTTAGTGGCCACTTTATAGAAAGCCGAGTTGCTGCAGTTTTAGACTTTACAAAATGGAAATGGAATGGAAATAGAAATTAAACCTTTTCCAATGCAAACAATCAAACATACAAACATTCACGCAAATAAACAAACAGACATAGAAGCAAAAACCTACCAAACTGCAGCGATTAGTTAGCCAACCGGGCCTTCTTTAGAGGTCTGAAGAAGGACTGCATTCTTCTGCATTCAGGCGAATCTGTACTTCATCTACCAAGAGAAACGCATTGTTCTGCTACAGTGTCTGGACTCTGTTAAATATTTCCCTCGGCACCTGGTCCTGAAGTGATGTACTGCAGCTTGCGTTTGCATGGCAGTACCAAAAAGTCTCTGAGCTGCTCATAATTACACTTTGGGTATGATTGAAGAGTAAAACTATAATCATTCATTGAAAACTGCTTCTGTGATAAAAGTTCCAACTGATGTGTGAAAAATACCAACTTCTCCTTCTCGGTGTCGACATAGGCTGACGTGTGAGCTTGAAGGGTGACAGCATTTTGGATTGTTTTGTCAAATGGGATGTCATACATATTATAGTTCATTGCCAAGCGCACAGTTTCGTCGGACTGCGTATACGATTTCAAACCATTGCTGGGATGAAGTGTCTTAACAGTGGTACTAATGTCGTTCTTGAACGTACTGAACGTCAGTGGGGAACACAAAGTGGGCTTGTTTTCGACAATCACAGACAGGCTGCACTCTCTGAAGTAGTCGGTCATGAACAAACACAAGATTTTCTTTCGATCTTGAAATAATCGAGTTCTTATACTGCTTCTGCAGGTTACGTTCAGGTTTGAAAACATCAAATGAAGTAATCTTATCCTTCTGAAGAAAATACCTCAGTTCTTGGTCTTCAAGTTTCGCCGGGCGAGGTGCAGGTTTTGGAGATGGCAGACATGAAGCAGGCACATTGAAGATACTGGGAGGGATTTCAGGTCGCAAAACATTCGGCACCTGTTCTCCTTATTGTAATTACCCCAACAGTTCACAACCCCGCACTTGTTCGGCATTTTTAATACATATATTTAGCAATAAACTTTGTAAACAAACAGTATCCACTTAGAAATGCAGCCATGTGCCTCGAAATGAACAACAATTTCCGATTCAAACCGAGCGACAGACTACGACAAAGCTCGCATTGTGACTGTTGATGACTAACTGAGCTCACTCAGCTCAGTGAACTGGCCTCCGCAAGCGTAGTCAGCTATATGGCTGTGCACGTCCTGTTTATATTATAGTAGTGCTTGGTACAACACTGAGTCTTGTCAGGGATTTTATGTTGCAAATACAGGGTGGCCCATAAGTAAGGTACATTTTTAAAATTATTATAGTCAAAGAAGAAATTTTAAAGTCTAATATAAATTTATAAATGAAACAATAAAATACGTTTCACTATGGAATACAATATTTTTAAAATGACCTCTATTATTAGTCAAACAATGGCGTGCTCTTTCAACGGTGCTTTTCATTACTTTCCTTAATGTCTCTGGTGAAATGCTGTTGATCTCTTGAATGATGTTTAGTTTTAGTTGCTGAAAAGTATCAGGTATTTCAATGTAAAGATGTTCCTTTAAGTATCCCCAGAAAAAGAAAACAGGAGCACTTACATCTAGAGATCGAGGCGGCAACGGTCTATCACCAAAACGAGAAATTGTTTGGAAAAATTGCTTTTAACATTTGCATTTACTTTCGCTGTGTGTGCTGTAACTCCATCTTGTTGGAAAAAGGTAATCTCTGTGTTATTATTTCCAATTTCAGGTATCAAATATCCTTGGATTATCTGTCTATGCAGGTTTCCATTAACATAAATTGCATCACCATTAGCATCTTTAAAAAAATATGGTCCAATGATCCTCGAAGACGTGATGTCACACCATACTGTTACTTTAGCTGAGTGAAGTGGACTTTTATGAATTTCTTTTGGATTTTCTGAAGCCCAGAATCTGCAAGTTTGGGCCGATCAGCAACACTCGTTGCAACAAGCTGAATTGAAGCACCAGTTCGTACGGTCCGTGGCCTGCCACAACGTTGTCTGTCTGCTGTTGTCCCAGTTTCTCTAAATTTAAATACCAGTTTTTTATGCTCTTCTTCGAAGGATTTCTTTCAATACCATCAATATTCCTGTAATTCCTCTGAACAGGTGTAACCGAACAATTACATCGAAAGTAAAGTTCCACTATTTTCGCTCGTTGTTCCATTGCGTAGGGATTCATTTTAGAGGGTGAATTTTATGAATTTTTTGGGCAATATGTTGTGATTGTCGGTAGACTTGATACAATGGAGAAAACTTTGAAATCTCCTCATTCATTCTGAATTAACCAAATCTCTTTACCATTTGTAGTTTTATAATTATTATAGTTTTAAAAAGGTGCCTTACTTATGGGCCACCCTGTACAAATGCCGGTAAGAAAACTATCTCATATTCTTGTCTCTATTTATTTTTAAGGTTTGAGAAGAGAATTTTATTTCTACACTTAGTTGAAGAATGTTCACTAATTTATTTTCAGTTTATCATCATTTTCGTGTTTGGGTTTCAATTTACTTTGAATATGATTGAATTTTGTCGAACTTTTTAATTAAGAAGCTGGGCTCCAAAATCAGTACAACAGAAATGTTTAACATCCACGTTTTCGCCGCTTTGATCTGGATTGGAGTTACAATACGAGCAACTAAGTGACTCGTTGTATTCAGTATCGGAGTCATGTGCAAGATAACACGGCTTTCCAAAATTAAGTATGGAAGCATTGACATTTTCAAAACTAGTATTCCATTCTGTATTCTTAACTCATTAAATCTTGAAATATGTTTCTAAACGCAGTCTAAATTTGTGTGTGCGCTGCTCATTAGCGACGTTATGCAGGCGAAGAGCTACGCCAGGCCTGACTTCATCCATCAATTAGAACACGCCAAGAAACCAGCAGTCTTGCCGTGGGCGTGACAAGCTTCGTCTCTGATGCTCAACCATGATGGATTTTTGAACAATTCTCTACCACTCGTGACATGCATACTAATGCTCCAGATGAATATATGTATGATATGCAACTCTTGACACCTCCTGGCATACTAATGCTCCATATGAATATATATAATTCTTGACACCTTTTAGCATACTAATGCACATTAAAAATAGACATAGCTCAAAACTACAGTAATTCAATTCCTGCGTTATTTGGACGAAACTTTTTGCTGGGTTCCCGCATAACATTTGCTACAAAACTTGCGATTTCGACCATCGTGCAGCGGTATCTCGCTTCTACGCGTGACTTCAGCTAGTAAACGAATTGCAGAATTGTGGAGGAAAACTTACTCAGTTGTGGGGGAAAATTTACGGAGTTATGATGGAAATCTTACCGAGTTATGATGGAAAACTTACCGACTTGTGGGGGAAAACTTACGAAGCTGTGGGGAAAAACATACGGAGTTGTGATTAAAAATTTACGATGGAAAAAATCAGCTGTTTTTTGTGTGAAATTGTCACTTTAAAATTTCCATCAATTTCTATTGTTCCTGTAGCTTACATAAAGTTTCTTTAAATAATGTTGGCTGAGTTTGCTTAAATTAACAGTAATTGTAGCGATGATTTTCTTGAACTTTATTTCCCTGAATTAATTTATCCATCAACATTTCTTTGTTATTCAAAATAAAAAGAACATTCTCTGCTTAAAACTAAATGAATCAACTCACTTATTGCCTACCCAATTCGGAGTTTTTCAAGAAATATTTTTGTGTAAAAAATTTGAATTATATTTTAGAACTATCACAAAGTTTAGCATGGTTGTCTGAAGTAAGTGTGTATATACATACAATTTATATATATATACATATATACATATATATATATATATATATATATATATATATATATACACTAGCCAGTTCCCGTGGAAATCCACGATTTAGATTTGACAAATTTGAAATTATTGTAAAGATAAATGCATTGAAGATTTATGACGAATTATTTTGTTTTAAATTAAATTAATATTTTTCATTAATATACACAGGACTTCCATTGTGCATCTTATCTAACGATAACATGGCCCAGATAGTACTCGTTAAAATTCCTCGATTCAAAAGTAAGAAAATTAAGGATGTATGAAATAAATACATTTTTCAGTTTTACCCGTGGTATTATCAGAATCAGATTATTTTTCTTGAATATATACAGAACTTTCGTTTTGTATCTTCCCTAACGATAAATGGCCGTATAAAAAATTAAGTTAATAACGGAACAAATGGCATGTTTTATAGTCATCTGGTGCCTTTGGTATCCGCAATACAATGCTTGTAATACATGCATACCCGTTCTGATTTCAGTTTAATAATTTTTCTTCAGTAATAGATAGGAAGTAATGGGACGGACACAAGCAGATACAGCGAGATGG
>VCRD01002453.1:51770-70584 GCA_006783055.1 Trinorchestia longiramus | reverse complement strand
ACTAGTTTATTTTCAGTTTATCATCATTTTCGTGTTTGGGTTTCAATTTACTTTGAATATTAATGAATTTTGTCGAACTTTTTAATTAAGAAGCTGGGCTCCAAAATCAGTACAACAGAAATGTTTAACATCCATGTTTTCGCCGCTTTGAGCTGAATTGAAGTTACAATACGAGCAACTAAGTGACTCGTTGCATTCAGTATCGGAGTCATGTGCAAGATAACACGGCTTTCCAAAATTAAGTGTGGAAGCATTGACATTTTCAAAACTAGTATTCCATTCTGTATTCTTAACTCATTAAATCTTGAAATATGTTTTGAAACGCAGTTTAAATTTGTGTGTGCGCTGCTCATTAGCGACGTTATACAGGCGAAGAGCTACGCCAGGCCTGACTTCATCCATCAATTAGAACACGCCAAGAAACCAGCAGTCTTGCCGTGGCCGTGACAAGCCTCGTCTCTGATGCTCAACCATGATGGATTTTTGAACAATTCTCTACCACTCGTGACATGCATATTAATGTTCCAGATGAATATATGATATGCAACTCTTGACACCTCCTGGCATACTAATGCTCCATATGAATATATATAATTTGTGACACCTTTTAACATACTAATGCATATTAAAAATAGACATAGCTCAAAACTACAGTAATTCAATTACTGCGTTATTTGGACGAAACTTTTTGCTGGGTTCCCGCATAACATTTGCTGCAAAACTTGCGATTTCGACCATCGTGCAGCGATATCTCGCTTGTACGCGTGACTTCAGCTAGTAAACGAATTACAGAATTGTGGGGAAAAACTTACTCAGTTGTGGTGGAAAATTTACGGAGTTATGATGGAAATCTTACCGAGTTATGATGGAAAACTTACCGACTTGTGGGGGAAAACTTACCGATTTGTGGGGGAAAAACTTACGAAGCTGTGGGGAAAAACATACGGAGTTGTGATTGAAAATTTACGATGGAAAAAATCAGCTGTTTTTCGTGTGAAATTGTCACTTTAAAATTTCCATCAATTACTATTGTTCCTACAGCTTACATAAAGTTTCTTTAAATAATGTTGGCTGAGTTTGCTTAAATTAACAGTAATTGTAGCGATGATTTTCTTGAACTTTATTTCCCTGAATTAATTTATCCATCGACATTTCTTTGTTATTCAAAATAAAAAGAACATTCTCTGCTTAAAACTAAATGAATCAACTCACTTATTGCCTACCCAATTCGGATTTTTTCAAGAAATATTTTTGTGTAAAAAATTTGAATTATATTTTAGAACTATCACAAAGTTTAGCATGGTTGTCTGAAGTAAGTCTGTATATACACACAATTTATATATATATACATACATATATACACACTAGCCAGTTTCCGTGGAAATCCACGATTTAGATTTGACAAATTTGAAATTATTGTAAAGATAAATGCATTGAAGATTTACGACGAATTATTTTGTTTTAAATTAAATGAATATTTTTCATTAATATACACAGGACTTCCATTGTGCATCTTATCTAACGATAACATGGCCCAGATAATACTCGTTAAAATTCCTCGATTCAAAAGTAAGAAAATTAAGGATATATGAAATAAATACATTTTTCAGTTTTACCCGTGGTACTATCAGAATCAGATTATTTTTCTTGAATATATACAGAACTTTAGTTTTGTATCTTCCCTAACGATAAATGGCCGTGTAAGAAAAGGAAGTTAATAACGGAACAAATGGCATGTTTTATAGTCATCTGGTGCCTTTGCTATCCGCAATACAATGCTTGTAATACATGCATACCCGTTCTGATTTCAGTTTAATAATTTTTCTTCAGTAATAGATAGGAAGTAATGGGACGGACACACGCAGATACAGCGAGATGGAGATACGTACGTTTAGATATATATATGTATATATATATATATATATATATATATATATATATATATATATAAACTTATCCATTCTTAAAGGTCGGAGTCATTTTTTTTTGACGTAAAATATAGGCGAAATCTTTCGGAATCCTAGCCTTCCCTTGAAGACAGACTCCTCAGTTGATAAGACAGATAAATGCGTCATTTTATCTCCATGTTCCTTTCATTTTATGCTCGCTCTCTTTTCTTTTTATGTTCACTCTCCTTTTTTATGTTCGCTCTCCTTTTTATGTTCACTCTCCTTTATTTTCATGTTTACTTTCTTTTCTTTTACCTAACTCTCATAAATTTTTATCTTCTCGCTCTTTTATTTTCACTCCCCTTGATTTTTATATTCATGTCTCAATCTTCATGTAACTTTTCCCCATCGTCCACCATTGAACTGTGATGTATGCCACTAAAATTCGACTTTAGAGGCTACAATTTCCGGGTTATCACGGAAACCTATGAAGAAATATGTGTCCGTTGCAACATTAATTACAATTTTTCCTGGGAAAACCTTCATTGCATGATGCCAATAGTGAGGGCAACATGCTAAATTACAAATCATATCAATTTTACTCCAAGTTATTTTCGCCAGTTAATGTTTTAGCTGTTAACATGAGTATTAAAATGTTAATTAAAAATAAGTATCTCCCATTTCCTGTTAACCCAGTGCATCCTGTTAATTCAAATAGGCATAAATAACTCGTCCGAAATATTTTACTCGATGATCATGCTTTCGGAGAATGTTTTGCTCAACCTAAATATTTCACGAAATGTCTCACTTTGTAACATTTCATGCAGCGTTTCACTCTCTTGATAACACGAGAGCAGTTTCAATCTCACAGAATATCTGTCCGGCGTCCAAATACGCAGGATTAACCAAAAATTTCCCGTGTTCCTTGTAAAACGCCAGTCTCATATATCGTTGCGAGTAGTATCATTAGAAAACTAGTCGATCTTAAACTCAAGTCTCATACACAGTAAGATTAGTTTCAAAAATATAATCATACGTAATAGTCAGCTGAATTCAGTGCTTGCTCTCTCAATTTCGAAAGTCCAATCTAGAAATTCACAAATCCATCTCTTCCCTCAATGTTAAAGATCTTGTTTCACCAGTCAAAGCCCTTGATTTCTAGGATCTTTCCTCACAAATCATGTCCTGTTTCTGTGATCCAGTCGTACAAATCCCGTCCCATGATTTCAAAAGTGCTGTTTTGCAAACCATATTCTGTTTCAAAGATCGTGTCTTTGGAACCTGTCATGAATTTCAAAAGCTCTAGTCATCCAAAACACAACCCTCGATTTCAAAGCGCGCAAATTCTGCTTTCAACTCATGGCCTGGAAGCTCTGAAGAGGTTCTTCATCCAAAACCCAAGGGAAGCTGTGTCCCTTTATCCCCTCGCACAGAGCAAGACTTTGCCCTCAGACTAAAAGGAGAGAGCGGCAGCTTGCGGTCATTAATCTGGCCGGTGCAGCTCTGCCTCGGATTTATTAATGGCAGTCACATGGGCGCGCAACGCAGCGCAAACTACGTTCATATGAAGTCGGACTGACTGTGATCCAGGAATTGGATGCGGCCGCTCCAGCCACCTGGAAATGCTTGGAAAATTGAGCTCGGCCTCTGGCTTTGAATTTGTAACTGTCTCTCTTTTACTGGAGACACTGAAGTGCCCCAATGCAATTGAAACTCCGTGGAAATCAAAGATTTAGATTGCCTGTCACTAAGTGGATGAAAATGGAATCATGATATCATGGAAAGCTCTTCATTGGTATTTTGGAGTAGCATGCAAATGATTGTTTTTTTTCGAATGAATGTCTAAAACCATGTTAAGCGAGAGGTACATCAGTGACAAAAAAGAATTTCTTAGTTCTCTTACTCTGTGTATCTGGTTATTATAACAAAAAACACAAGTGCTTATCGCTAAAAGGTTTTAATGAATACGTTGTACAGCTCACGTAAAGGCTTAAGTGATCGAACCCCTGCACTCGCACTTTTTGATTGCTCAGTCGATCAACTACCAACTCACCTACTCGGTCACCGAGCGGAGGCATCACTAGCTTTTTCTAAAACAAATTATGTACAGTTTACCTGATACGTAGTATATGAATGATGTTTTTTGCATAATATACGAAAATTGTACGTCGCTCGGCAGCCTCAATAACGATAACTTCTTCGCTCTGACGTCTCATTATTCCTCGTCTAAGTTCCTCATTTGTTGTTCGAAAAAGTTTTCTGTTTAGAAGGCGAAGTAAAACCTCGAGGTTATTTTAAACAAGACGCTAAGTATAAAATACGTATTCCGGATTTCTTGATCTCCGCGAGTAAAGAAATGCTTGAATTTTACATGCCTCTTTATGTGTCGGAGCCATAACGCGTGCATCATTTTCTTCAAGGTTATTCTCAATAGCAACTGCAGTTTGTAATAAAATTCTGTCATAATAAATTATTTAGTTGTGTTTGCATTCAAACACCTGCTTTAAGTTTGTCTTTGTTTGTGCCCGGAGACAATAGCTGGGAGGGGTCAAAACTGTGGAACATTTACAACTCGAAGCGAGCAAAACATCACATTAGTCATTTTCTACGCTCCAATTTTTGGTTCATGTCTTTTTTAACGCCCCAGTTAAATTCAAAGTGCCATGTAAATATACGTTGTGACGTCGCGTTTTTCCGACCATAATTACTTGTTGACGCCAGCTCTCTCCATATCGTTTTTTCTCCATGTCGTTTTTTCTTCATTATCAAATGGAGAGCGAGTCTTCACTTGTGACGGGCGTGTGAAGGCATCATTTCCAATTAATCGAGTGTGTGTTGTCATTCCTTCAATTTCTGTTAGCTGGAAAAATTATGTTGAAAATAATTCTTTCCATTCGATATATAAAAAATGATATAATGTATGTATATATACGTAAATGTATGCATATGCAAATATACATTTTATACAACACGTCGGGAAACTTCAAGCCCATTTCTGTTTCATTTTTCTTGCAAACTTTTTTCTATTTTGATTAATAAAAGCCTTTCCCGTCGAATAACATGATGGTCAAGAATGATTTCACCTGGAATTCGTATACTAGAGGGCGCAAATAGAAAAATGACCACAGGTTAAAATCATTTCTGTCACGCACGTGCACACACTGATGTCCCTGGTGGCACTCCTTACTCGTCCTTCAAAGCATACATTGCGTTGCAGGGAAGACTTACAGACTTCTATGTTGCACTATTAAATCCGGTATTTATGTTAGATAGTCATACATTTGATCGAACTTTTTTATAGCGATTATTAAAGCAGTTTTATGAAAACACTGTGTACTGAAATAATGCGCAGTGAGGTTTAGATTTCATGAATTTTTGATAGGCGTATGCCATCCAATTACTCTCCTTCACCTCCACGAGTTTTTATTTTTAAATAATTGTATTCGGTAATCTTCTGATCGTTCAGAATATTTCACTTCTAGTTTCAATGATTGACCCACACAATTTTACTCTTTTTTTAACATTCCCAGTTCCTCCATTCGAACAATCCACACAATTTAGGTCTGTTTTCATCATGCACGGTTTCGCAATTCAATCATCCCATGCAATTTAGCTTCCTTTTTACTATACGCTACTTCACTACACAAAACGACAGTGCAATTTTACCTTCGGTCATTGCGCCCGTTCATCTGACGTGCCTGCTGCTCAAAATATCGAAAATTTTACAACCTTCCCCCCGCTTCATTTGTGCAAATTGAACTCTTGCATCGCTAATCACGCCATCAATAGCCCGTCGTTTGCCTCGCCTTGTTTAAAGTACGGCCTCGAATTAACAGAACCGATAAATACGATTGGCTTTGTTCCAGGACGGCTCCCCGTTTGTTAAATGGGGCAATTATGCCGAATAGCAACGTCAGAGGCTATCTCATTAGAATCTTTTCATTTATGTTTCTTTCCTTTGAGGTTTCTTTTTCTTTGACGCTTTCTTTCTCCCAGGGGAGTGCACTGTACCAGATAGTCCGTGAACGTCTCTTGGGGGACTTTGCGCTCCTCAGGGATGTGTAGAACGATTGTATTTCACTCGACGAGGTATACTAATAGTGCCTGTTCTGGTCAGCGTACCTTGAGGAATTTGTGCTATGCAGTCGTAATTCTGTAGCTGCCTACAGCAGAGTCAGCTACACTTTTTGCAGGAGGCTGTTGGGGGTTCAACCATTTGCCGAATGTAGGAAACTCTGGGTCTCGCTACCAGCCGTTGTGTTCATAGCGAGCGAAGTTAATTTTGCTTGTTGTGAACACAGCGGTAGCTAGAGCTACCAAAGGTCGTGTTAAAGTCCAAATTAACAGTCCACGTTAACTTGTTGTACTGTTAACTCGTTTGTAGCGAGAGCTGTCACTCGCGAAAAGGTTAATTTTGTAGTTAAGGAAACCTTATCTTCAATTTTGCATTTATCTTTCTCTTTCTCGAGAAAGACTGTATGGCTTTGCTGCGGCAAAACCCGGTATTTAAGAATACAGTCTTTGACGTCACTCTTTTTCTGAGTTGTCTAATGCATCGATGTTCAGTCTTCTTTGGTTGTTTTTCTTCGATGTCTCGACTGGTAGACTGGTTCGCATTTTTAAAGCTCTCGAATTGATATTTTCAGCTCTTTGAACGCTGATTACGTTTTTCAGGCTTCGAACTTCAATCGAATCGAGAATGAGAATTTTTTATTCAGTCAGTAACTCATTATACTTCTTTCGTTCAACGTGAAAAATGTATTGCCTCCTAACCACTATCTTAGTTTTTTCGTTTAACAGCGGGAATTGTATTTGTGCTTAAACGTAACTCAACGCTTATCTCATTCTTTACTTCTGACTTTCGATATCCTGTCACTTACTTAGTATCATATTTGGTTGCGCTTTATTGATTTGTGGTAAACTTTTTCAGCCGAGTGGAATTCAGACGACTTGACAGAACGTTGAAAAATACTTTTATGTTATTGGCCTTCACTGAGGTCTTAAATATTCTTCCCTACTGTCTCGTCGACCTTTTTACTTTTCCCGTAGGGTTCTTTAAGTTTTCCTTTGTAACCATTGACAATGCCACCTGCTGTGTATGTAGTGCGAGTAATTGTGATTGGAGTAGTGCTTTGTGGCCAGGCATACCTGATCAAATGCTGTCTCAGACTTGGCGTCCACCATTTTGCACTGGTTTCATTCGGTCTTCTTGTCAATCATACCTGTCAGGCAGCCCAGCATTTCATTTAACTTCTTCGTGTTCTTTAGTGTGTCGACTCTGTAGTTGATACACTGCCTGGACAGTTATCGTTCCCTGGACAGTTATCAAGTGTCTTCATTTCATTCCCGATTGCTGTTTCTTTTGGATGCTTCTGACGCAGACATTCATACTGCAAGATGTCCACCCTAGACTTGCTCTCATTTTTATGTGCTTTTGCTTTGTAGACTTGGAAATATCGCAAACTATCTCATCCAAAAATAGTTTGCATTATTTCCTACAACTTCGCAAGGTATTTTAAAGTTGTTCTTAGTGAAATAGTTTCAAAATTAAACTAGAGAATCTTTTTAAGGAATTATTTTCCGATTTTCAAAGTTTTAGCAGTTTCCATGAGCAACTCAAATGAAACAAAGCCACAATCTGAACCACTTTTTCGGCTATTTTTTAAAATGTGTACATTTACTTGGCTAATTTACTTTTTTACATTTTTATCTTTCACGCTCCGTGTTTGTTGAATAGCAACGTATGAAAGTAAATATTTCAAAATTGAAACCCTGTTGCTCAACCATTTCGCGGTCGTGAGCAATAAATTTCTTCATACGTTCGATGTATGAAAATGTATTTTAGTGTAATATTGATTTGAATCAGTTTCATTCAGATAAATTTCTAATTTATTCTTTCGACGTTTGAAACAATTAACAATGCACATTACTTACCCATTGGGCAGGAAACATTGCTGCATTTTAACTTTTTAAACTTTTACACGAAAGATAAAACTTGGAATTTCTGTAGTGATATTGCTGCGAATCGGCTCCTATTACGTTGCGAGTTTTTAGGCCGTTCGTTTGTATTTAGTGGGTCATTCAGGGGCTTTCCCCTAAAACGAGTCCGGCAACGCTCTAAGTTTTCCTTGGCGTTAGCGAAATTCCTTTAAAAATAGTTTTACTGAGTAACTTTGGTAAATTAATGTAAATAATTTCCAAAGCAACTAAAAAAACGAGATTTTTTGAACAAGGATTGTCGGAGTTGAAGGAAATTTCATGGAGACTTGCATGACCGTTACTGTGTTTTCTAAAGTAGCTTAAAAGTAAAGCAGCGCAATGCCTAGTGCGTAATCAGGTCTCTGTTGTGGCAGTTTTTGCTTGCCTACTCATTGTTTATTGCTGGCGAATTTTATGTTACTACGATTTTATTTTGAAAATTTTCAGAACGTATCGAACGAAATCTCGAGAACGTATCAATCATGTTCCAGTACATGAATGCGCTCACTTTGAAGTGTTGGGGTGACTTCATAGCTGGTACGGTGGTAACACTTTATTTCTTGTCTCTACATTCAAGTAACATGATGCACTCAATTTAGAGACACACGTTGCATTCATCAGTTATTTTCCTTTGATGTTTTCATGACCTAAGATGTCGCGCACATTTTATCAATTATTTGAGTTGCCTTAGTAATTTTCGTTAATCGTCGTACGTCCACTTTTTTACTTCTTCCCTTTGCGTGCATTAACTATGTGTCTTGTGTACACATGTTCATGTTCATTTCACTTACAATGTACCTATGTATGTGCATATTGCATGTAGACTGCAGATGAGTGTGTTTGTGTGCGTGTTTACACATGTATATTTTCGTTTGATTAAGTGTCCATGTCGTGTTCAGTGCCCACATGGACGAACTGAATGTAAAAAAACACCACTGTCGCCCCAAACCAGCGATGGTAGCCGGGACTGCTGGGTGAGTAAGAGGTCTTTCAAGTAAATCTATACATTCCTAGATTCTTTACTCTGACCTCCCTATCACTCTATCTCCCCACCACCCACCTCACAATACAAACGAACGTATCGCTGTTCAAGCGTTAGTCTTGCCAAGATTCAATGAAAGATGCCTTCTGCCTCGAGCCACCGTCTCGAATGATGATTTTAGAAAATAAAATAAATTGTGATCATTTTGTGATTAAGATTCATTTTTCCAAAATAAATGAAGAATTAAAAACCAGTGATGATAAATGAAATTTGTTACGAATATTTTGCAGGCTTTCATGGATTATTTTTAATGCTGCTATGTGACCTCATATTTAGTGTGTTGAAGTACATACTACTACATACGCTCCAACGTTCAGTAATGCATGAATAACATATATGACGCTCTACTTTTCCTGTGTCTTGTAAAATTTCAGTTGACTTGTAAAGTGTGCAGCACTTGAATCATTTGACAAAAAATATTCTTATTCCTCGAAATGGATACAAAAGTTACAAAAGTAATTAAAATTCACGTGTTTCTGTAATCGGAAATCTTCTTGACAGATTTCAATGTAGTTTGCCTTATATCTTTTTAACTAAAACCATGGACAAAATATGTCCTATTCGTATAGTTGTAGTAGACACAATGGTTGCCGTAAACACATTCGTTACCCAATTTGAAGTCATTAAACAAAATAAATTATTTTTTCTGTTCTTCACAAATAATTTATTTTTTATCATAGAGCAGCAATGGCTCCTTAATTACCTCATCCTTGATACTCCTTTGATGCTCATCGCATCGTTTTTAGATTTAATTGTCATCTCATTTCATTTATTTGATTTTCCAGTCAAATATGCTATATTCATTCAATATTTTATAGTGCCTGGTTAAAAAAATTTTCCGTGCATCACAACTCCCAACATCATCACCTGCCTCTAATTAATTCGCAACTATTGCAAGGTGCCATGCAGGACACACGTAACATCTCTGCTGGACCTGCACCACGTCAGCAATTGATCCTTTATTGCCTCGCAACTTGGTAGCGATGCTCTGCCTCGCTGCTGGAGACCGCTTTCAACTTCATGCAGCTCTGCGCTATAGCTTCGTAATTGCGCTCCACATCCGCACCATTAGTTGTGAACTATTAGTTGCAAATTATTACCTGGGCTACAGCTTCACTTCGAAATTATTCTCTGCTCGTGCTGGTGTCAGCAATATCTTGGTGCAGTTATTCTCTTCCTTGGCAAGGCGCATAACTTATGTGTGATTAATTTCTCACGGGCTTCTGGATAAATTTCAGAGGATGTTGTTCTCTGCTTTTACGTGCATATCTTTCTTCAATCGACTCTGGACACAATTAAATTATAACTGCCATATTTTTCAATACTTGTAAATACTTTATCGAGTGTAAACGTTTTTTTTCAAGAAATTTTCTTCGTGAGTGCGGATAGTTGTTTTTAAAATTTTCTTGGCCGAAAGTGCTGAGGGAGATTGTCCATCTGTATAACTTGGGGACTTAGCGCTCCTCGTTTACCCATGAAAAAGGTGTGCTGGTAGTGCCTGTCTTCGTAAGTGCACCTTGGAGTAGTTAACCTTCATCACTGATAACTCTAGCTACTCTCTCAGAGTCAGCAACGTTTCTTGCAGGAGGCTGCTTTAGGATTAGTCTTGTTGTTAAATAGATCTTATCACTAATAGTTTCTGTTTTTTTTATTTCTCCGTAGAGGAGCTTCTTCTAACTTCACTGCAGTCGAAATGCTGCACTAACATCTTCCAAACTTATTGGTCTTGTTTATTCTTCAATTTTTCGTTTCATTAAGATACTCCCTAACACTGTTAACATTTTCCGGTTAGAGAAGATAGGAAAGCTATACGTTATAAGTAAATCTAATTCCTCAATTCTTCTCTAGCTTTAATTGCGTGATTAACAATTGTGTTCATTAATTCTCAGCCTTATCTTGAAAACGTAGTAACTGTGGTGAGCTCTTGCTGCTTCAGTAAGCCTCACTTTACTTCAGCAGGCCTCACTTTGCTTCAGCAGGCCTCAGTTTACTTCAGCAAGCCTCACTTTGCTTCAGCAAGCTTCACTTTGCTTCTGCAGGCCTCACTTTGCTTCTGCAGGCCTCAGTTCACTTCAGCAAGCCTCAGTTTAGTTCAGTAAACCTCGCTTTACTTCAGCAAGCTTCACCTTACTTCAGCAAGCCTCACTTTACTTCAGCAAGCCTCACTTTACTTCAGCAAGCCTCACTTTACTTCAGCAAGCCTCACTTTACTTCAGCAAGCCTCACTTTACTTCAGCAAGCCTCGCTTTACTTCAGCAAGCCTCGCTTTACTTCAGCAAGCCTCACTTTACTTCAGCAAGCCTCACTTTAATCATCTCCCCGTCTAGATGCGGACGATTCAGACGAGAGAATTAGGCGCGCGTGCAGGCGCGTCGCTGCGCTCGTCTAGCGCTAATTATCTCGCCAGCGACGGCACGGATCCATTTTGCAGCTCGCAATTATTTGAGCCCCTGAATTAAAGGCTCCGATTCTGAGCTTCCGGATTTCCTACCGAGTTATGCTTGCTTTACTGGTTTTCAATTTGTGGAGTTTTTTTTTAAATTCAGGGCTGACTGGGGTTAAAGTTATATGTACACACTGTACGTTTATGAATATGCTGCTTTTAAACGAGTGGAAGGAAAAATATGAAAGCTGAAAATGTCATAGTGAGAATTATTACTTTAAAAATTCTTAAACGAGAATATCGGTGGCATTCAGTGTACAATCAGAGCAGCTCTGTCATAGAAATAAATCTTGGAATTTATGAAAAACGACAAAAAAAGGAATGGAAGCTTACGAAATTGTCGTTTACGAGTCACTATAGCATTTTTACTGGCTGTAACTGCATAAATGCCGTCATAAATATTTGTTGCCTCTGTGTAGGAATATTTCAGTGGACGCTTGAGTTTTCGGTCACATTGAACTCACCCACGTGATGCTGGTAAGAGAATAATATTATAATGTGATGAATTTTAGAATAATTTACTTTGGGCAGATAGATGAACTCCCTTTGCAGTTAATGTTTCAGAAACTTTCTTGCAATACTGGCTAAAAAACTTTATTCCCAGTGTATACACTATTTATGCAATTACTTCTATGAGCCATTTTTACTTAATTTTAACCACCGTACTGGAATATTCACGCGGAAATAGATATTCAGTAGGACTTTCACTCAGAGTTTGTGTACGATACACTCTCTTAGTTTACAGAACTTCGATACTGGTGTGCTATTTGACGTAAGGGAGCTCGAGAGGAACATTATCACACACATTGCTGCAAATTGCTGCTTTTCCCATGAACTCACCATCACTCTTCGCTGAATGTTCTTTGCTAGCGTACTAGTCGTTCTGTACAGCGCGCATGCTTCAGTGCGCTTGCATAAAATTTATACTTGTGTACCTGGTGCAGGGAATAATATCTGCTGCAGCAATGGAGTGATAATTTCCAAATGATCTTCCACACTCAGTCTCTCGAGTGTCGCATGGTCTGATGTCCCAGCATGCCACGATTCACTCGCCAAACAAACAGCTTCACACCAAATAAATTTACTTGCAATGCAAATTCTCTTGTTATTCTCGGAACCATTTGAAGGGCTGGTGTGCGAGCAGCTCTGTACCGCTCGCTTGCACCTGCAGCTCGTCAGAACACTGGCGGGTGTGTATTGCATTAAGCACCGCAACTAAATTTTTAATTCTGATGATGCACACTTAATAAACTGGCAGTTATTCAAGCACCATGATAATCATGCTTGTACGTGATATCGAATGCATACAGAGGTGAAAGTGTTTAAACTTTTTACAAGTGTTCCTAATTGTAATAATGGATGTAATGATGTATATACTCTGTAAGACAGTATTACACAGCGATATTCTGTATGTAAGAATGCCGCTCCAAAGTGGCTGTATCAGGAATTACAGCCAGGGCAGTAAAAATCCTTCACCCACCAAAAATTAAGATCAAAGACCTGATGTTTTAGTAGCTTCGCTCATCTGACACTGGACAAAGAGTTTAATCAATCTGAGGTGTATTGCTTTTGGAATAAACTGCCCAAGCATATATAAAAATTTAAGTCACTGAAGGATTTCAAGGGAAACAGTACACGTCATTTTGAATCTCTAAGTGGGAAATGAATGCAGAGAACTTTCAAGGCTGTCACAAACTCAAAAAGTCATTATATTTATACAACAGTGCGTTATTGTCAACTGCAACGAATCAATATACGATGTAGATTAATTTGACTCATTGTTTCGCGTGCAGCATTATTTCGATTTCTATGCGATCGGTAAGCTGATTTTCTTCAATCACTGAAGTTACTCTGTAGATACAGAATGTTGTTCTCGTCATCATTCAGCACCGACATTGTTCACATACGATGGTTTCTAAAGTATTTGTCACGATAACGTTATTTATGAGCCAGTATATGTTCAACTTTTTTGTTAGGTGAGAACATAACGTTTTTATATTATCAAGAAATGTTTCTTTACCCCTTAAGGACTTAAATTATACTGGATTTAAAAATCCAATGTCAATGCATATGCCATGTATCAACTTGACTGGAATAAACGATTTTTCCTTACTTTTCTTGCTTTAATACGTGTAAGTATGAGATAGAGTAATTGCATCTTATGAGTATAATTTAGCTTATCGAAATGAATACGCTTCCCTGTAAATGGCATTCAGGGTGAATACGACGTGCAGTATAGGTAATTTCCAAGCACTGTCTAGTAGTTCAATCGAAGTCATTGGTATTATGTCACTACTACAAAATATCTACCAACAGTAGATTTTACTATAAAGCTTTTTGTACCTCAATGTTGTATCATATTCTTTGTTTCAACTTAATTGAAAATTAATGTATCAATTTTTTAGCGATATTCATATTGGCGAGTAAATGGAGGAAATTTACGATGAGTACGATTTGCTGTATTTAACTGTAATGTGTGAATGCTGTTAGAAGAGTAAATAAAATTGTACTACGGTGTATTAACTAGACATTAACGATACGATCTGCTTAATGGAGAGTAGTCGATTCATGAGAAGAAAAACAAAAAGGGAGAATTTTCAGTTTCTGCTGCTCAAGTGTGCACTGCCTGAACTACCGCTGTTGATGTTAGCTGTAGAATATTTCTAGCACCACCTGAACTACTGCGGTTGATGTAAGCTATAGAATATTTCCATCCAAGCTCACCGAAGTGAACACCGGCTATGTATTACACACATGCAGACGCCTTTACTTTCATCATTGCCTTAGTCTCCACCACCAGCGCCAGACTCAAGCATCGAGTTTGAGGCTTCCATCTGTTTAGTCAAATTTTACTGCTTTCATGCATTAAAAGATTACACGGCGTCTGAAATAAAGGCCTGTGACTTAAAATTTGTTCACATCACGTAATTGCTTTGGTTCACGTTTCATTATGAAACCTTGTTTTGTTTATGAATACGTCTTAAACAAGCCGCTGTGCTCTGTTTAAGACACGCACGGTTATTTGCTGAACATCTCATAGAGTTCACGTGAGGCTCGATGAGCAACAAATTCACAATTTTCTGGACCATTTAGTGCTTATTGAGTTGAGAATTAAGAAGTTTCACAAATCATTTTTTATGTAATTGGACATCCTTAAAATAAGCGCTTTGCATGGCTAAATGACCGTATTTTTAGCACAAGATACCCACTTTTGTTACACGTATCCTTTCATAAATAACAGTTTCTGAGACGAGACCTGCACTCAATCCTGTATAAGCAAAAATTTTCTTCAAGCTGCCTTCATACTTCACTGAACTTCGTTGAGTCTGCAAGTGAAAAAGTCTTCATTTGCATTTATTCTAGCGGCATTTATGTATGGTGCTTATTGTCCCTTATTGACTTACATGCCTGTCCCGTTATCCTGACGACCAGTGCGTGGTGCAAACTATACAGTGCGTCAAAATGATGTCATATTTGTACGTTTAATACAACCGAAATTGAATAGAAAACAAAATATACGTTCACGAAAAACCAATGAAACAAAATGGCATTATGTATCCATTTCAAAATAAAATCACATTTTTCGTGTTTTACTCCCTTTTGCTTTTGTTAAATCGATAAACGTGTCATCATTTTGCCAGAACAGAGTCAAGAAATGAGTATCCTGTCAGACTAGTAGGATGTCAGTATACAGAGCACGGGGGCTGGCAGAGAGGTGTAAAGTATTCACGCAAGCACGGAAATGAAATGTGGTTCGTATGTTGGACTCAGTCCTCGAGACTTTAATATTGATGGTTACGCTACCATTTTTAAAACAATTGTCTTGCATGAACCAACCTAGGTTACAATGTGACAACATCTTCACCTGTATGCTTGAATTTGCAGAAAATTTTATTGAATATTTGATTGGGTAAAATAAGAGATTTGGTTTTGTGGTTGATCCTTCCTTATAATTAGCTACCTTCCTGATCAAGAGAGGAAACCACTAAGGTGTACAATACACATACAATCATCCTCCTCATCAAAAGAGGAAACTATCATGGTGGTACTATCCATGTACGTACAATCTACTTCGTTCGGTAGCTCTAAATCTTTCCAAGTAGTTCACGCCTCTATCTGTCCGTTTTGTGAAATTGTCGCTGTTCACGTAAATAAATAATTATTTTTCGGCACTGATGAGTTATTACGACGGTAATAAACTTCTCCAAGTAAAGCCTTCGTCCCAGCTTCGTTGTTTAATTCCTGTACGTGCAATACGCAAGCACTAGTCGCCGGAATCAACATTCCTATTGCGCAACCAGCGACGTCAGAGCGTTGGCCGGCCGTGAGCGTTCAGTAGCGATGCACAAAATTACAGTCCGCGAATTTGTTACGCACGGGTCGCTACGTAGGACATCTAACCTTCGCCCGTAAGTAAGCTCTTGCTTGTGTGGGAAAACGTCATACTCCGCAGCGTGGGAAACTCATGATCAACAGATCAATGTGGGAAAAGATGATCTGCTGAATTGATGTACTTGGTGAACATTTGACACGGTTCAAATTTTTCATAAGCTGGGCGGTAAAAATTAAAGCTGCTTCTGAAACACACTTCGTGACAGACTGTGTGACATGACAATCTTCACTATGTACAACTATTCCGTGTATGTGCAACGTTCCCGGAGCATTCCGTGTGGCAATAATACATGACATTCGTTTCTATTGGTGTTCATGGATGTACGTACATATGTAATATTCGTATCTGTTGGGGTTAATACATGAGTGATATTCATCTCCATAATTGCGCGTATAATATTTGTCTAAGTAAATGTTGGTCAACGTTTGATATTCATCTCTCTCAATGTAGGTCAATACATGATATTTGTCTCAATTACTGTTGGCTGTTTAAAGTGTTATCATTCGAAATGAAGGGCAGTGCCTACGCAACGTAAAATATGTACAAGTATGATTAAATATTACATGTGATACGACAGTAGGTTACTAAAAATTAGAATCAAAATTAAAGTCCAAGCCCTGTTCCAGTGTCTAAGTAAAAATGTGAAGTAAATCTGATGTTCAGTGAATATTAAGAATTTGTCTCTCATTAACTCAACTTGTGACTGCTTCACGTCCTAGCATGTAGTAGCATGTAGAATGTATAAGATAGACGTACATTTAAAATGAAACCGCACACTCCAATTAATAGCCCATCTTGGAGTCCAAATAAGAATAAATGTCCAACTGAGAGCCTGAAAAGTTTACTTTCACTTCAATGTTGCTTGAGACGAACTTTTCCCGAGGTTATCACTGTGAAATTGAATTTTTTTTCAATCTCAGTGTTTGCAATAAACAAACAAGCCTCACTGGCGTTTTGTCAACTGAGGACGGATGGGAATTTATAGTGTGAATCCTGGATGAAAAAATTTAGCGGATAGGTATCAATATTTTTTTTTTATTGTTCTTGGCTTAACGTAGTCACTAATTACTAGGAGAACTCTAGCCTGTGCGAACTCTAGTTACTCAGAAAACACACCCTATCTAAAATTCATCAAGAAATCTAGAATTTCTCTACAATGTTCCTCTTCGAAGACGAGGGCTTCTGTTAGAGACATGTTGATGGTACCTGTCGTCCCGAGAAGGCCTCAAGCCTTTTTTCTGTTGGAGCGGGAAAACAAGTTCGGACCTACCAGCCAAAGTTCTGTTCCATCAACTCACGGCACGAGGTGTGGTCGATGTACACGGGTGAGCGTAATCAACCTCCTCGTTCAAGTGCTACGAAATCAACCAGCAATCCCGGCTGTGCAAACACAACTCGTAATGGAATACCAACACCGACGACTGCAACGGATCAATCTCTTCGTGGTCGGTCTTTCTCTGTACATCTAGTCTGTCGTTCAATGTAATCCTGCATCGAGTGTGTGTGTTCAGTGTGAACAAAGGGATAGTCGCTAACAGAACATCCAGTTTGCTATTAGCCTGTCACTCAATGAGCATGGAGGAGTCATTGATACATGATACATGTAGTTCGTGTATCCTGTATTTGCTTACTTAACCCTCTACCGCCGTATGGCACTCACGGGGAACATCAGAAAAATGCTAATTATGTTAAAATTATATTATATGTGAGCAATATGAGGTTGCTACTAGGTTTAAACGCTTCGGCATGTTACAGCGTTGTTCTTTTGGCTGCCTGGCTCTCAGCATGCTTCATTGCATCAGTGTACAGACGGTCTTTGTGAGCTTAAACGTAGAAACTAGAAAAATAAATTCGTCGGTAGAGGGTTAACACGTTGACTCCGAAGTGGTACGTATGTGTACCACTTAGGTTAGGTTCTGTAATTTTTTCAGATCCTTCTAGTGACTATGCGTACAAAGTGAAGTTTTACACCAATCAGGCAATCGGAGTCAACGTGTTAATGCTTCATTAATAAACAGCAATTGATTTATTGTCCGGACTCGTGTATTTGCACGTGGTGAATGAGGGTAGTCTGCTTGAAACTTTTGTTACTACTCATGACTTATGTTACTTGCATTAAGTACAGAATGTCATTATTAATCGATAGTACTCTACAGAGAACGTTTACAGTGAGGAATATAAATATGTAGACATTCTCCTATATTTTCTGGTCTATTGGAGCGAAGAGATGGCGAAGTGACACCTCTGCATCAATTTCAGCCTGCACTACTCATACTAGTTGCACTTCCTGCACTATTTGCACTACCTACTCAATTTACACTACCTGCCCTATCTGCACTATTTGCATTTCCTGCGCTATTAGCATGACCAGCATGAACTGCACTACTTGCACCACCAGCAACCACAGCATGAAGCCCTCAGGCACCGGCGCCTCGCTCTGGACTGCCATGCAGTGCCACGCTGCTACTGCTGTTGTTTTGTGTCATTACCAGAAGAATAAACTGAAGTAGACGTGAGGAATTATACTTTAGCGACATTCAAAATGTTGAGTCGTTTATCTGTTATGAGGTGACTGCTACTAACACCATCTGTTCTCGTCTCTGAGGACCTGGACAGCTGCTACTCCAAAATGTACCTAGCAGCCCACTAGGGATTCAGCTACGGCGGCTGCTAGAAGCTGTTGAGTTTGTATTGAAAGTATACGTTGGAAAAGTCATCGCTTTGCATGTTACTCATGTGATGATGGTCGCTGTCTCGTCCTATGCATCTCTATCTGGACTGGGCACGTCTCAACTTCTTTCTTTTCTTTTTCGTTTATCTTTTGCAAAGCCATCCAACTAAATAGATTAGTAAGATGTTGTATAGCAATTTGTTGTTTGAATTTATATGAAGTTTCCGTGATTATGGCACGGGTTTGAAATTTATTCCCGTTCTATGAGTTTGATATTCAATTTTGCGCAAAAAACTCGACATTCATTTTCGGTCTATCAGTTAAAATTTTTTGGGCGATACGATTATGAACTATGTGATATTTGTATGGTATGGGTTGGAAATCTGTTTTACTTTAC